>BDUI01000500.1:168766-183637 GCA_002335545.1 Apodemus speciosus | reverse complement strand
ATGTCACAGGAAAATAAAACAACAATCAAACAAAACTGTGCTTATAAAATGCAAATGTTACATAAACAACACTAAATCTATCTGATCTTTCCCCAGAAGTAAGCTTCTTCAGAGGAATTAAGAGAAAATAAATGTTCCCATTTGTTGGGGAGTGAGACACTATSTCCTTTATAAAGCTATTTGCCAAAAGCTCTTAAAGGCCTAGTACAAAGTCAGTCAACCTAAGATCCATTAAAAATATCAGGATCTCAGAATGCCTGTTGAGCACAGGCTCTAGATTATTCAATTATTTTGTCCATTGGAAAGATATGAAGTTTATATTTTTAAGCATGTTTCAGSGAATGAATWTTAAATGCAGAAAAATTTGTGTTGTCTATAGGAATCAAAAATCTATGTCATAAAATTTCCATGTTTATGCACCACTAGTTTTCCTTTCACATAGTTAATTATATAAATATATTTAATCATTTTGTATTTCTCTTTGAGTTTAAGCCTCCATARAGGAATAAACTAACATCTAAGAGAACACAGTTTCCACATTTTAACTAATTTCCCATGTGCCCTCGATTAGTGGGGGTTTATTGTCACAAAAACAGTTTATATCATGTTGCAACAGTATTTTTCCCCTCTGTCACCAAATGATTTAATAATTTGTAACTTTCATATAATTTCAAGTTTTTACTCTAAATTAAATGTTATTGAATCAGGAATTGACCTGTTTCTGTACTCTGTGGATTTATAAACTATATTTGTTCTCTTCAATTTTTCAATTTATATTTTATGCCACGATACTGAACAAATGGAACAAATGGCCAAGGAGATAATTTTGTAGTCCAAGATGCTCACAGTTCAATTTTTTAGGGACAAGAAAGGAAGTGTACTTACCAACTGTAGGAGCTACAGACAYTAATAAGAGAAGTGTCTGGTCATCTTTAGCCTGGATCAGCTGTTTGGCTCAGAGAGGACATTCTAAATAAGTGAAATGGCAGGGAATTGAACAGAGCAGAATGGCAGGAGAAGCAGGGCACACGTGTTCATTACATTTGCATAAAAGGTGTGTATGTAAGAAATAGGAAAATGTATAAAGGCAGACAACCAATGTACAAGATGCTTATGAATAAAGAGGAATTATTTGCATTGGTAATTTCAAATGTGTTTGTTTTGGGGGTGTGGTGAGAGATGGGATGTGGCTCAGTAGCTGAACATTTGACTAGGACTAACCTGAGCCCCAGGTTTAAATCCTGATGTGTAAACACACACACACACACACACACACACACACACACACACACACACACACACCAACGAGTAAATGAAAGTATGAGAAAGGCTATGTTGGAAGCCTTGAATTAGCTGAGGCAGAGGAAAAGCTTGATGTGAATAGTCATAATTCATTTAGATTTCTGTATTTGGTTCATTTAATGTTTGAAAATGACAGTGCAAGGATCAGACACTTAAACAATACTAGGGAGGCTGAAGTGTCAGAGTTCAGGCATAGGTTGAACCTAGTTGGAAGAACCTCTGAATTTCTTCTTGGTAAATGGATCTAGTCTTTGAAATTAAACATTTAGTATACTGAAAATGGTAATCTCCTTATCCTCTTCTTCATATGTACTGCTACTGTCTCTTCCTTCCTCCCTACATTCAGAGTAAATTCATTTATCCCCATAATGTGTGTGAATTCCTATTTTTATTTCATGAAAGTTAGTAATAACTTACTAAATAATAATTATTATATTATTAGCATAACTGACCTTGATAGTCAAGCTTGTAGGTCTTTTCATTGCTTTTGCTTTCACTATTGTTTTCCAGTAGTGGTTTTATTTTGATCACACAAATATTAGTCATTATTTTATAAATTCAGCAATATTTCATTTGCTGCTTTAAATAAAAATCAAAAATGCTGTATAACAACTTCTGCTATTAGTATGTTAGTAATTTGGKGTAATCTAACATTTTTATGAAATCAGTTTGTAATTGACCCAAATAATATTTTATTTTGAGTTGCTTACTCTAAAGGTACAATTATGAACTATGAAGTAATGAACATTTGTTTTATCTCTGACAGCCAGAATACATGGCATAACCCTTTTGTGATATTCACTGGTTATATTCTGAGATATTGTATAGTAATAATGTAAATAATGAAAATTATTGACTTCCTCCTAGCAATAAAGAAAAATGTTATAATCCTCATAAGCTATAAAACTCACTGTTTGTCATGAGAATTCTATATTAAGAACAACTTGCCCTTTTACCAAGCTTAGTAAACATCATAAGCTACTTTCCAGATTCTTCTAACATGACCCTTTCATTTTTCTATGTAGTTTAAGTATATTAGCAACTTTATCAGCATGCAAACACACTTTTTAATTTCTTGGAGAATCACAGAAGAGTAAAGATGTATGATAACCATGGTTTGGGAATTGACAACTCYTTTTGAATGTCAAACAAATATCTCAGAGTATTATGGTATGGGCAGAAAATGTTCCCTATCTGATYCCATCTTTCATGTGTATGTATCTGTCAGTTCTTCCTTCCTGCATCACCCTAGTCAGGTGTTTAAGACCATAGATTTCTTGATGTCATAGGCTTCCTTCCCCAGACTCTATAGTCTTCTCTGTCCATTTTACAGTCCATGTCTTCTAGATGTTCTTGGTATCCTGTAGTGTCTCCTGTTTCTAGGGTATGTTAGCACAATAAACTTGACCTCTGCAATTCCTTCAATGGCACTCTTAGCTAAATGGAAAAAGTTTCTTAGCCCTTGCACACTTGCTTCACATCACAAAATGAGTCATTGTGGTCGGTGTCCAAGCCCCTCATTTGTAGACCACCTTAAATTATAATCTTATTGTTAAACTCAGTCCACAATAGTTAAAAAAAAGAAATGGACTAATGAAATTAAATTACTGAAGGTCAAATATTAGACTCCCTATTAATTTAAAATTTTAATTACCTGTATTTGTACCTTATCCAAGTTTCATAAAAAGCATCTTATTAATCACACTGTCTTACAAGATAATAYACGCTTAGTGCTTCCAGTTTCATAAAAGTTCCTAGCGATAAGGTTAAACTCATGTTAAGATTAAATCTAAGTYGAAAGATATCTAAATATTTGTGGGAAGACAAATATAAATGCATTTAATTAAAACTAATAAATGGTTTTGTTTTGAAGACTTAACCATTCCATTATCAGCATAGATAAAAAGTGTAACAAACTCTATAATATATCCTACTAGCCAAAAACAAATTTATTGAGAGGTATTTTAGGGAAGTTCAGGTTTAATCTTTTACAGTTTTCAGAGGGAGAATGCATGGATCCAGAAGGTTAAGGATCTCATTCATCTTATACAGTCGTGGATAAATGGAGCTGAGACTCTACTATAACTGTTGTGAGATTTATGCCACTTTTTCTGTGTTCCTATTGCTGGTGTCATGGGAATGTTTTTTTTCTTTAATTTGTAAAGCACACACTGTGTTTCCAATTTAATTAGATATAAACATCTGGAGAAGTTTCAATTTTTTTTTTAAAAAGAAACAATTTTAAGGTCCTGATTGAGACATCCAAGTTGCATTGCTGAAGCGTAGCACTAACTGCCCTATACTCTGAGACATTCAATCCCACTAGCTTCAAGTAATTACTGTTCTCAAGCAAAAACACATAATTATTCAGGTGAAAAACAGTTTGGTAACACCTGTGCGAGATGCTTGCGTTTCTTATGCAGAAATAATCTTTTGAAATTGCTAAGTTTCTTTATTCATCTCAGGCTAAATGTTTTAAACAATTCTAGAAAAATATTTGCTCTCAGGTATGTGAAATCYATAAAAGGATATCTGATTTATATTTATCAGGTTTTCTGAGAGTTTCTTAATTTTTAATCTAACTGGAATAGGAAAGGTGATTTGAAATATTTATACTAAAATAAAAAATGAACAACTTTTAATGTTAAATTAAAACTTCCTGTAAAGATGGAGGATGAAAGTTATGAAATGAAAATGATATTTTGTGAAATACAAAGTCTATTTATACAGTTTCTTGTGCATATATGGATCTCTCTTCCTCTCTCTCTCTCTNCCTTAACTAAACACTAGGCACTGCACTTGCATTCTGAATACCTGAGTATTTCGGTTGGCTATGAACTGTAAGTGGACCTCTCTGGTGGACTCCCATATAACACTGTCCTTTCCACACTCTAATGAGCCTTCAGTGAAAATCAGCAAATTCTGCAAAGCGATTCAGTAAGCACATAATCTCAGGCAATGCCAAAAGGAGTCTTCATGTCTTTTCTTCTTGCTCTGTAACAAGCCAAGTGTCATCCTTCTTCTCCCACTTGGGAGAGTCATACTGGCTCTAGCTTCCTGTGAATGACCAAAAGGTTTTCATAAGTGCAAACCCCTTCAGCTGCTCTGCAGACAAAGTTGTATGTTTTTATCATCAGGTAACTAAGGCTCTTAAAAATACATTCATTAACAAATTTCCAACCTAATTATAGCTGAGTGACTTATTACAGTGAACATATACACACATTTAAAGGAGCTTCTAAGGTAGATTTCTAGCATAGTTCTTATTTCAGGTTTTCTTTTTAACTAACTTTTTAACATGCATACTCACTTATGCACATAGACATATACATATAAAGGCTTACATGCGTGCACATGGATGCAAAAATAATAATAATGACGAAAAACAGGTAGGTCTTCACTATGTCTAGAAATTATGGACACATTCATATTGAATGATCTACTTGTATTATGGAGATGGATGTATAGATAAATAAAGTCTTATACATTTTTCTCTGTTGAGTGGCCACCCTTAGGGTGTATGTAATCTAATCTTCTCAGCATTAATCTTTCTACTTCCTTGGACAATTAATGACATGGAGGACAGGCACAGAGCTTTTAGGAAGTCAAGAATGGGTTTTATTTAAAACTCCAAAACAGGCCTTTGCATTTGGGGCTCTTTTGWCTAAGAATAGAGTGATAATTTGCACATTCCTCATGTGACTGCCCTTCCCTGGCATTCTGCTGAATATGCACTTCAGAAAGAGGAGTGATTTTGATGGATGGGAACCTATGAGGCCTAATAAGTGGCACCAGAATGGACAGATACCTGAGGGGAAACCCTGGTCTGTGTTGATGGATGTCTTTCCCTTGGGACCCGGGGCACTGCTGAGATGCAGTTTTTCCAGCAAGTGCTAAAATGGAAAGATAATTCAAAGCAGCACATGCAAGAAGCACAGTGTGAACAATGTGTTTTCTTGACAGCAGTGAGTGTGCAAAAAGAGTTAGATAAATAGCTTCTTCATGGGATACCAAAGGCGCAACATAGAGGAGAAGCAGATCCAGGAAGGACTGTGAGAGAGGGAGATGTGGTCCAGGTAAATCCTAGTCATTGGAAGACATTATTTCTACAACCATGACTTCATTATATTTTTACCTGAAAAGTATCTTGGTGTTGCCATTAGGTATTTATTAATTGATTGATTGACTTATTGATTTATAGAGTCTCATTTTCTAGCCAAATCTTGACTTGAATTCACCATAATATTTCAATCCCAACCTCATAAGTGCTGGACTACAGAAATGTTTCCTTATACTTGGACACTTTTTTAAAATGATGCTAACATTATGTATAAGGCTTTGCATACATTTGACAAGCCCTGTACTACTGAGTAACATCTCCAGATCACTTATCTTTCACTTTAAAAAGAAAGAAAAATGTAAATATGAGACTTCCTAAGCCTCATAATCTGAGAACAAAGAAGTTGTAGGGAGGTATGGTAGCCACTTTGTAATAGAATTGGGTATCACTCTTTAGCACAAACCCACTGTCAACTGGGCTAATAGACTAGATGTTGCTGATATGGGGAAATTGGGGGTTCTTGATGCAGGACTGATGTCAGGAGTTAGGGTGACAGAAGCTCAAAGTCACAAAAAACTTCCCCTGAGTTAGTGGCTCTGGGTTCCTGTCTTGCAAATATGAAGAATGAAACTTGTGGACCCCAAAGAAAAAAATTAGAAAAAGAACCCATCACTGATTCTTTGGCAAGAGCTTAAGAGATTAATAGCAGACAGACCTGGATAACAAGAGCTGGTGTCAGAGATGGGTTGCCATCAACCTACTAGCAGCTCTTCACAGCACTTATGAAGAAACTGAGGCACTTGTGGGGGCTAAGGGGTATGCAGTGAATCAGACTGGAACACTCATGAAATGTCTAGGTTCCTCTCAGCTTTGACTGCATCCTCACACATACTTCTCAAGCAGCCACTAGTTTATGTAAAAGAAAAAGGAAAGTTGCTTATAACAAGAAGCTAGAATAAGAAGCAGAGTCCCCTTCTGGCATTCTTAGCCTTCAGCCAGGATAGAAGAAAGGACATTCCAGAACAAGAATCTTCTGAGGTCCCTAATAAAAACAGCATGACTAATTTCTACTGCCTGTTTGTTCACCCATATTGCTAAATATTTCA
The DNA here is from genome assembly GCA_002335545.1 of Apodemus speciosus. NCBI lineage: Eukaryota > Metazoa > Chordata > Mammalia > Rodentia > Muridae > Apodemus > Apodemus speciosus. The sequence goes on along the minus strand of BDUI01000500.1, from coordinate 177,169 downwards.
GGCATATTCATCAAGCTTTTCCTCTCATGGATCCATTCTACTATAATTTTTTGAAGGCAAACTCTTAAATTGGTTTTAGAAGAGGTATGTCCCTCGTTTACCCAGGTTCCAAGTCACTCTGCTAATTTCCTTGACCTCTTTTCTGACTGACAAATGCTGGAGACCTCCTCCATCAATATGTAGATGTGTGTTTTAATGTTTTAGTTCAGTATGTCATACATTAAGCATGTTTTTTTTTTCTTACTGATGCTACCTATGACTTATAAGCTTTGGTGGTCATGAAGAGATTGTGCTTCTCAGAGCTACACGATTTCTAGACATAGTAAATAACATGTCAWCTGCTTGTTATTATTATTATATTTGCTTATGATATATTATATTATTATTCTGTACATGGTGGTCACATGTGAGTATATATGTGTGTATGCATGTCAGTATGCATGTCAGCAGGCCTATCTGCAGTATATGTGAGCGGGTATGAAGGCCACAAAATAACTTTGGGTATCATCATTCATGAGATAGTCATCTTATTTATTAGGGCAAGCTCTATTCCTGGCCTGACACTCACCAAGCTCAGTTAGCAAAGGGTTAAATTTCAGAAATCATTCTCTTTTGTTTYTTCCAGTTCTGGTGGTCTTAAGTGTGTAACCATGCGTGTACTTCCTTTATTTTTTTAATGTACACTTTGGCGATCACATTCAGATCCCCATGCTTGGGTAAGCACTCTGCTGACTGAGCCATCTCCCTAGTCCTCCCCTGCTTTTTCACACAGACAGCAACTCATCAACCACCTACCTCCTTCATCTGACACACTCAGGACTCCACTTCTGACCTGACCAGCATAAAGCCACCTGTCTAACCAGAAGCATCCCCACCACCCATAGACCATGAAAATGGTCAAAGGATATTAAGCTTGATTATCCCATGCTGATTACTTCTTCCCATAAATAACATGAAAAAATTCTTGGACCCCTTTCATCTCTTCAGCCTCCTCCTCACTGAACCTGGTGCTTGTCCATTTGACTCATATGCGTAGCTATGTGTCCCATATGTATGGCTATGTGATTCTTTGTCAGAAATGTAAAATGTAGCAAAGGATAATTTCCTGTTTCAGACTGCTTCCTGGCCATTGCTTTCACCCTATGTGAATAATAATAATAATAATAATAATAATAATAGCAATTGTAATAATTAATAATAATCATCATAATATTTTTAAATAGATTACTGGGTGCTTCCTTTAGTATCATGTTTGCCGGAAGTGGCCATAAAAACAAGAAGAAGTTTGGTTGGTTATATTCATAGTCATCAGTCTCTCTCTCTTGAGAGAGAATGAATATGATATATATCATATATATATTATTTTTCCTTTTTAAAAATTTTATTTATTCTATTACAGTTTCATATATAAATATATGTTATTTGATCAAAGACTTTCCAATTCTCTTCTTATTTACCATCTCCCTCCTACTTAATCCTTTATTCTTGCTAAGATGTCCACTTATTTTCATACTTATTTTGTGTGTATGACTCACTGCATTTAATTAGAATCGACTGCATAGAATGATGGGAGATTAATTACTTGTAAAAGGATAATGGTGCGGTGGCTCTAGTCCTGAGAAATATGCCTCTATTCCCTAGCAACCATTACGTAGCTATAGCTCTTCAGGGAGACATTGATCTCTCCCCATCCATGATGGACTGTGGGTGGCCCAATTTGACGGATGCCCTCTTCAGGTCAACCACATCGCTGTGTGTTTATGAGTGTAACAGCCACGCCATAACTAGAAAAAAAGATGCAGCCCTCCTCCTCTTCCTTCAGCTCTTAAATCCTTTCCATTCTTTTGTCCATTAAATTAAAAGCTTCTGAGTTGTAGGAGGTAGGGGTGATCAAACTACATCTTATACATGGTCAGATGTCCCAAGGAATAAATAAAAATATTTTATGTTAAAAAGCTATTGTACAGCAAGAAAACTGTCAAGCAAGTGAAGTGGCAGGACAGAATGAGGAAAATATCTTTGCTAGGTTTATCTGCCAGAACATTAATATCTAAAATACAAAACAATTAAAAAAAAACTCAAGAAAATACAACCCAATATTTTTAAATGCACTCTAGATCTGAAGAGTTATCAAAAGAAAAAGAAAAAGAAAAAGAAAAAGAAAGGAAGAAATATAAATGGCTAATAGCATTTTTTTAAGTTCTCAAAACTTTTAGCTATCAGGAAAATTCAAATTAAAACTACGATAACGGAGTAGGCACTAAAGGTTCTAAAGCCTGGGTCTAAACCATTACCACATATTACAACAGTTTTACTGGAAGTGGTGGACCAAGGATGCAGGCCAGTTCTGACTCAGAGGCATGCCCATAGGCAGAAGAGGAGTCCCACAGCTCAACGCCAAAGCTGAAAACCCAGAGAAGATGCTGGAGCTGACACACAACAATAGTAGTTCCTTAAGGGAAGAATAGTGACACAGCTCTGGCCCTAAATACCAGTTCCACCTGACACCTACTGTGGCTTAGTCTCCTCCTAAACAATGCAAACGCTACCACGTAAAGAATTTTTAAAGATAAGAAATTGATATAATTAAATAAAAATATTAAAAATTTAAAACATAAAATGAGTTTTAAGAATAAAAACTTCAAAAGACAGAAAATATCAACTAATAAATGAACCCCAGATTGTACAAAATCAACATGAAATCATCCAGGATAACATGTTCAAAAATACTACTAAACATATAGTAATGATAGTAATGGCTACTAGTGATAACAATTTGAAAAGATTCCAGGCAAAATATTTAAAAGAGTAATTGTAACTATGTCCAAACAACTTCCAGATAGTATGCATATATACTAAGAGAGAGAAAAAAAGAGTGGAACGAAATTGGGAAGTCAATCCAAGATATGGAAACTAAATTCAGTAAAGAGAATTGCTAAGGTAAAATTAAAGGAAAATGATACTAGAAATGAGAAACCCAAAGTTTTCCAAACACACACACACACACACACACACACACACACACACACACACACACAAACATCAAAGCTAGAAGACAAGACAGAGAACTTAGACCATCCATTAAAAGTCAATAATATTCTTTCTTAAAAAAAATGTGAGTAGGACACAAGAAAGTACTGGACACCATAAAAAAGAAAATGTTCAAAAATATAAGAGGCCACAGGTATTAAATAGACAATTGTAGATCATTTAGTCAAAAGCAGTCTTAAAAAAAACAGAGAATAGACAAGAATCAATAAACTCTATTCAACATTAACACTCTAAATTCTTGAATAAAGAGATACAGACAAGTAGATTAGATTAGAAAACACAATCCACCTTTTTTACTATCTCCAAAGCATACCTTTCAATCAACACAGACACTGCCATGAGAAAAAGAATGAAGAAAGATACTTCAAGCAAACCAAACTAAGGAAGAAGTAGACATAATACCCTGATGTCTGACTAAAGAGACTTCAAGTGAAAAATAGTCAAAAGAAACAAAGATTATTTCATACTAATCAGTGGAACAACCCATTAAGAGGAGATTACAATTCTAAATGTGTACAAGATATAGACACACTCATTTACATAAAATACTGCTAGATGAAATCATAGACTAATTCCAGCACAGTGATAGCATAAGTCTTTAACACATGACCCTCACTAATTTTTGCCAATTCCATACAAAAAAATAAACACTAAAGTTAAATAACACCATACATCAAATGGACCTAACRACTATTTCTTGAACATTTCAGCTAGACACTAAGAATACACATTCTAATCAACAGCCACTGGAACATTATTCAAAATCAGTTACATATTGGGACACAAAGCAAGTCTAAACAAATATAGGAAAATTGCAATGATATCCTGCATTCTCTTGGACCACAGAGAGATAAATGGAGATAGCAAAAGCATAGAAACTAGAGAAAATACAAAACTCCTAGAGCCTATGCAATACATTACTGAGTGATAACAGGGTAGAAATTGATAAGGAAATAGAAAATTTAAATGATGATATATCAAAATGTATGGAATGCAGTAAAATAATGCTTAAAAACTATATTGCTCAATGAGTATATAAAAGAAAGAGAGATCTTAAATTAATTAATAAAATGCCTTAAGACTTTGGAAAAATCAAGACAAAACAAACCTCAAATAGTAGACTGGAAAAATAATCAAAATCAAGGCAGAAAGTAATAAAATAGAAACAAACAAACAAAACCCAGGAAGAATTAATGAAACAAAAGTTGTTTCTTTTGAAAAGATAAACAAAATTGACAAACTTTTAGCCAAATTAACCAAAAGAAGGAACAAAAAGACCCAAATTAATAAAACTTGAGATGAAAAATGAGAAATCATAGTGGAAGCCAATGATTTTAAAAAATAATGAGAACATACCTTATGAGCCTATATTCACCTAAGTTGGAAACTTAAAAAATATCTAGATAAATAAACAATTTCTAAATAAACATGATGCACCAAATTTAAAATTAAATCAGGATTAAATTTCCAATTCTTTAACCTTGTCTCCAAGRCATCTTTCTTTCCCCACATGATATATTTTATTGGATTATTGAATTTTTCATTTTTAGCTTCATTTCAGACTGGATTTCCTTCAGACTTTCATCTCTTTATTGAATTCTATTTTTCTGTCCTCAATTTATTTTCTTGTTTCATTTATGTTCTCTTAGAATTCATTCGACTGTTTATTACTGCCCACTTCAAATTCATCTCAATATTTATCTATGTTGTCTTTAAATTCATGACATAGTTTTCATTTTCTTTTGAATATTTTGTCTGTAATTCCATCTAAATGAACCTCTTTAGGGACCATTCCTACAGGGGTTAGTAATTTGGGGAAGGGTTATATATAGTTTTAGGTTTTCTTGTTATTTCTGTTTTATGTTTGGATCTGCATATTTTTAATTTGTTTTTTGATTGAATATTTTGATCCAAGTTTTTGTCATGACTGCATTTAGTGGGGCTTTTTATCTAGGTTTGCATTACCTGGGCTTAGCTTGTTTTTGATCGATTAGGTGGTGCTTGAAGGTCAGTCGTGGTACTTATTTAGGGCATCAGAGAAGTAACTAATGCAGTCAGAGGAGTAGACAGATGTGTAAGAAGGAATAAGTGCAGGGAGAGTTGACTGTGAGCAATGAAGCAAGTTGGCTGAGATACAGAGGCCAAGCACACGGAATCCTAGACACTGGGTTTAGGCAGGCTTTCAGTTGGAATCATGTCACTCTAATTCCTCCTCATTTCCTTTTGGTACTATGATAATTAAGTTCTTCTATTTTAATTCTACCAACTGTTTTAAACTCATTGACTCTGACGAKTTTTTTAACCTAAAATTAATTCTTTAATATTTTAGCTTTTTCAGGAAAAGGGTAAAATAGTCTGGGATCCCCATTCTAAATCCTTGTAGAGTTTAGTCAGAAATGTAATAGGCCTTTCTGTCTGTTTAATTTCTTTAAATTGCTTTAATTTTTTCTTGTTATCCATGTTTTAGTCTCGGAAAGGTATTCACGGATGTATTCTACTTCTCAAATACTCTTTCTGGCAGTGTCTACTACTTTGTTTCACTCTTCTCTTGAAGTTCTGTATTTAACTCTATGTCTAACTTATAGAAGTTGTATTCATTTTATTTTAGTAATTACATGGGAATCTAAGGATTTTTTTTGGTTTCTGGATATATTTTTGTGGTGCTGGGAGATGATTATAGAATGTCAAACATGTAAAGGAAGAGTGGTTCTCTAATCAGTAGCCCAAATCCTCAGTTTTCTTCGCATTTTAATACAGAATCTCACAAAGTCGCTGCAGCCTCAAGTTTACTCTGCCATCCAAAGCGTTATGAACTTGCTGCCCTCCTACCTTAGCATGGCAAATAGCTGGAACTGTAGATATTTGCCAGCACAGTTAACTTCTTGCTTGATTTTTTGATCATGTTTTAATCCTTTTGTGTCTATAAATACACTAAGTACATGTATATTTAGTAAGTTCAGTAACTGAAATTCCTGGTTTTTATTGATTTCTGGTCATGATGATGTATGAATACATGCAAGTTACAGGGTATGCATGCTCTAATAAATCAGTATAATCTACCATGCTGTTTCCAGATATCCATGATTTACAATCAATTATGACTTTAAATGTATGCCACATAAGTACAAAATTAATAGAGGATTTGAAAGAATGGATGCCATGGGTATGATTTTCAAGTTGGTGACACAATGTATTAAGCAGATGTTACCAATTAAAATGTAAAAAGAAGTATTCAGGGTGATAGAGAGTCCAATGTGAGATATACAAATATCCCAGTATCAATAACGAATCTCTTAATAGAGGTTGAAGGTTTTATGTATTTGATATTTAATACAGTATGGTCAATGACTGAACCCATCCAAGGTACCCGTGTCAGTCAGTGACCCATTACAATTATAGCTGCTTAAAGGACAGATAAGCAAGATCCAAGTGTCTAGGTTAAGTAACAGCACGTGGGATATAACAATTAATTTTGTTTATCAACTTTACTACACCTGGAATCAAATAAAACCCAATCTGCTGGCACTCCTGCGAGGGACTGTCTTAATCAGATTATTTGTTGTAGAAAGATCTACCCAAATCTGGGCCACAAATTCTGATGACACAACACATAACCATATGGAAGAAGGAAACTTTCCTTTGTGCCTGCTGAGGCAAAGTCCCCCCTCCCTCCTACTTGGATATTTTCTTTATTTACATTTCAAATGTTTCCCCCTTTCCAGGTCTCCCCTTTGGAAAACCCCTATCCCATTCCCCTCTCCCCCTGCCTCTATGAGGGTGCTCCCCCACCCACCCACTCCCATTCTCCTGCCCTAGCATTCACCTACACTGGGGCATTGACTACCCTCAGGCTCAAGGGCCTCTCCTTCCACTGATGTCCAACAAGGCCATCTTCGGCCATATATGTGGCCACTGCCCTGGGTTGCTCCATGTGTATTCTTTGGTTGGTGATCCAGTCCGCGGTAGCTCTGAGGGGTGAGGCCTGTTGACACTGTTGCTCTGAGGCAAAGTTTTTGATTGAGAGGAACCGCCTCCTTCAAATCTGATCATAGGCAAGTCTATAGAGAATTCTCATGTGTGATGATTGATATAGGATGGGAGAGCCCAGCCAACRGCAGGTAGTGCCACCCTTGAGCAAGTAATCGTGGACTGTGTAACAAATGTAGCTGAGCTACACCAGTGTAAAAACCTCACTTCTTGGTGATTTAGATCAGCAGATCTCTAGGAAGCCTCCAGGAGCTCCACTATACAGTAAGCAATGACCTGATTCTTGGCCTTCTCAATGTTAGACAGTCATTGTTGGACTAATTAAAGGGCATTCTGTAAACTAGTCTAATTCCCTTTACGCATGTACACACACACACACACACACACACACACACACACACACACACACACACACATATTTCTTTAGAGAACCCTGACTAAGACAAGAAAGATATGTAGGTAATTGAAAAGTCAGTAACATTCTGGAAATCAATAACAGGACTAACTTAAATACAGAAGGCATTAAAAAATAATTAGGAGCATGGAAAGCTCACGTGCGTTTAGTTATGATAAACGTTTAATAGTGAACTTTGGCACCAGATTTATTCTCCCAAGCTCATACATTTTTTATATCTAAATCCAAAAAAAAAAAAAAAGGAGAAAAGTAACTGTTTTCAGGGGAAAACAATCAGGGGAGATTTTTGTTGGTTTTGATTTGCTCAGTATTTATGTATTTACTTATTCATTTGGAGATAACCATGCTCTTAAGTAGAGACTATAGTGAGGGGGAACAGATAAAAGGTGACAGAAGAGAAGACAGCTTCAGCAGGATGTCAGGGACTTTATGGAAGAGTCAGCTGGGGATAAGTTATCTGAGGAGAAGACCCATTCTACCCTGGGAAACAAGGGGCAGGTGACAGAAGACCCTTACAGAATATAACTGGCTCTGAGACAATCACTGCCCCTAACCACAGTTTTACCTCCTGCTTAGTAGTTTTCGGCTGAAAGCAAGAATGGCAGAGACAGAATTGAGGAGGAGGGTCTGGGATAGCCTCATGGTCAAAGGAGGGAGAAAAACAAGAAAGCAGRACTGTGATTCCTGAGCAATGTCACATACATGGTGCACAACCTTTACCAGAGATCATAATCACCTGCCCAAGCCTGTCAAAATTCACAGGGCTGGACCCGCTCCCCCGGAGAAGTAGCAGATAGGTTCAGAAGGCAATGAGGAAGGTTACATTTCTTTTTTTCTTTTTTTTTTTCTTTTTTTTTTTTTTGGTTTTTCCGAGACAGGGTTTCTCTGTATAGCCCTGGCTGTCCTGGAACTCACTCTGTAGACCAGGCTGGCCTCGAACTCAGAAATCC
>BDUI01000500.1:140025-151786 GCA_002335545.1 Apodemus speciosus | reverse complement strand
TTATTTTATTGTGCATAAATCTTGTGTATAGTTTTCATTCATATGGTAAAGGCAGAGTAGGTTGTCATGGAGTGTGAGAACTTGGTCTCTTGTGTCAGAGTGAAATTCTGATAAGTGAATCCCTAGTTGCCTGACTCTAGAGATAATCCTTACAAGCTGTGTGTTTTTCTTAGCATTAATGTAGAGATAATAGTTACTGATAATAATGGGAATAAGCCATTGATACTAATAATATTGTTACTATTTTATTTCTAGTTACTTTCAAGTATTTCTCTTTCTGTGATCCTCCAAAAAGCTCTGCTGGGTGATGATGATGATGATGATGATGATGATGATGATGATGATGATGATAATTAATAATAATATATATTATAATTATTTATTATCATCATCATCATCATCATCATTTTAGTTTTGAGACTGGGTCTGCCTACATAAACTCATTCTATAAACAGAGATGGCCTGGAATGCAAAGAGATCTAACTGCTTCTGCCTCTCTGGAATTAAAATGTGTATATTATCATGTCTGATTTCACTATTACTTTGATAGAAGGGGGTCATGTTCCATATTAGTTGGTATACTTTCTTATAACCTTGGTCATATGAAGGAAAATTTTCTAATGAACTTTAAAACAATAACAAAACCAGATTTCCAAACAACCAACCCAAGCCAGTAAGCAGAGGACTGAAATTCCATGGGTCCCGCCAGGGCAGCTCCCTTTCAACACCTCAATTTTTACATGGGTATGTGGAAATAATTACTTTGTCTCATTGCTCATTTAGATTCGGAAAAGCAGCCCCTTTCCCCTTTTATCTTGGTTGAAAAGAGCTTTTGATGTGAAGATGTGCTCAGAATTTCGTGACCAAAGGTCAGTCCAAGGGCAACCTGTGGCCGCTGAGATTCTGCTTAGTAATAAGTGCGGAGTGCAGAGGGCGGTAGTCTCATTTACATGTTTGACTTGCAAAGTGACTGGAGGAGGGGACTCCTCCTGTGTATGAATACATCATTTGCCTGCAAATTGATTCTTAGATAAACAGAGTTACTTTGAGGATTTTGGTCCCCTGAAGTATGACTGTGACCTTTATTTCTCACTTAAGTAAAAGCAGAAAGCACAGCTCCCTGTGCCAATCACAACCGGCAGTTTAGAAAGGTACAGGTGCCATTCAGATATGGCAACAGAGCGTTCTGGGTCCTATTTCTGCTTCCAGAAATTGCAAGATGTCAGTTGCCATGGCTGTAGATGGCTGAATTCAACCTTGTTGCCCTGTGGGACCAAAGTCCACTCTCCTCCCTTCTGTGCAGCTTCTCCTAAAAGGTTGTATGTTGACCAGTGGTCACAGTTGCTTGCTCTCAGTGCCCATCTATTTCTAGCCTGTGTTTTAACAAATAACCTTATTCCCCTCCTTGCCCCTCCTTTTATCTGCATTGGTATAGAAAGTTGAGGTTGTCTTCTTYTTTTTTTTCTACATAATTCCTTCTCTATAGATAACAAAGTCCAAGTCCCTAGCCATTGCAATTATTAGCATATTCCTGAAGAAAATTGCAACAGTCTACATTAAAAGACTCCCTGCAGAAATTTACACAGTAGGTATCCAATTTCTCTTTAAATAAAAGGCACTCAAAACAGTGAGGGGTTTAAAACAGGGGAAGAAATGGGGAACAAACAGAGCTTTGAGGAACAGCAGGGAGATTTTGCAGTGGTCAAGAGGAGATAGTCAGGCTGAATTATTTGGATAATTAGTCTTCGTTAGCAAATTGGAGAAAATTACAGTGCCACCATGAGATGTAATAACATGCCTGTAGACTGGCAACATTAAAACTCAGGTTTGACCCTGTTCCAAAAGGCTGGATTCTCTGTTTTCTATACCCTCTACTATAAACTAGATTTCAAGTCAGTCACCTCACTTCAAAATATTCCCATTTGCATTCAGTACAGGTGACACTAATAACACCATGATATTTCCTCCTTTCTTCCCCCACTCCCAATGTGAGAGGATTGTGTGTTTAAAGATGTCCCTGACTTCCAGGTATCTTTCAAGGAAATACAATGCCAACAGCTGGGCTCATTTTGTCTCCCTTTTCTTCAAAGGGCTGGGCAATATGAAAACAACATTTCTCCTTTTTGTGGCAGGAAGCTTCTCAGAGAATGTAACTGGTATCTTTTTAGAAGGCTGCTGAAGTATTGAATAAAATTTAGCTTTCCCTTCGTGCAGAACTGGGGAAAATTATTCCTTATTTCCTGGATTTCTGAATACCTGTGGAGAAGTTCATGAGGGAAAACTATGAAATGCATCCCATAAGCAGTCACAGAAAAGCATTCAGTTTTGAGTTAAATATTGTTACTTATCCAAAATAGGAAGTGGCATGGGCCATGACAAAGAAGTTAGAAAAGAAACAAGGCTAGTTTTAAGCATCATGGGAGTTTAAGTTTTTCTGAGATGCAAGCAGTTTTCTGAAGGAGACTATGAAGGTTTCCACACGGCAAATGTCATGACAGACTATGGATTTCAGTAGCACATTTATGAATTCCTATAGCCATACACAGAAACGGCATGGTGAAGGAGGACTTGGCCTCATTTAAAGCCATGTAAAATTTGTCTTCCAAACTCCCAAGGCATGGTGCAGTTTCAAAGGAAACTTAAGCTCTGAGAAAAAAAATATGAACCAAAATATGGGTCAGGTGTGAAGATATGTAGAATGTCTTTTTTAGTGTTCTACTGGGGCATTGTTCAGCAGGTCACCCACATTGGGCACCACCTGTTGTGGGAAATATTAAAAAATAAATAAAATTAACCATCCCACGTTATACCCAGGTATTCTCTGCCCCACCAGCCTCACTTCCTCTAGGTCACAGGCGGCAATATTCCCAGCTCTGGGACTCAGAGCTTTGAGTTGCCTGACTCAGAGCCGCCCGTACCTTCTCAGCCATTTATCCCCTGTAGCTAGTTGTCACAAATACCTTTAACCCAGTAAATCAAAACTCTTGAAGCTTATAATTAAATGGTCAGATTTATATATCAATACACTCTCAATTCACAAGATGCTTACATGATAACTTCAGAGCCAATTGATAATGACATAAATTGCCCACCTAGATAAGCCATAGCTACCGGTGGCTATTTCAAGCCACACTAAATTGTCCTGTTCTTCCCCCGTCTTCCTTCCTCCTCCCCATCCATTTCTCTAAAACTCTTTGCTCTGCCTCCCTTTTCTCTGTCCAATCACAGGCTTCTTGTTGTATTAATATGTAAAGTGATGGGACAGGGAAAATTCCTCTACATCACCCAAAGCTCTTTTACTCTGGAGGAAGATGATGGCTTTGACTCACTACTGGTTACTGAGTAAGACTAAGTATAGTACCTGACCACATAAATGTGACTCAGGAGCAAGGACAGGGCCAATGGCACTTTGCCTATGAATGGCTGGTGAGACTGGCTTTCCTCTTACCATTCCTGCTCATGAAAAAATGTTTCTTCTTCAATTTTTACCATCTTATTGGTTCCCTCACGTTTTAATTAACTGCAAAAATAAATAATAATAATTCTTCAAAAAGGTTCAAGTAACATTTGCCTGAGAATTACACTGTTAAGCTTTTCAAACTCATATTTTGTTGCTCAAAGCTTCTGCAGTTCTCATCCATTCATCAGATGTGAATAAGGGTAAGTGAGTCCACCCAGTTCACTCAAGGGGATTCTTCTTGGAATTACAACTGCAAGGGTTAATAATGTCTTCTGGCCTTGTTGGAGGAATTTACTTGCCTTCACATCTTCAAACAAATAATCGTTTTAATGAGCCAATTTTCTATAATGTATAAAGAGAAATGTTGCTTGTCCTACCATATGATAGCAACAGAAATGGAGCAAAATCATACTCCAATTTAAGGAGAGAATGGAAAGATGGATCTTAGATAATCAACCTGAAAATGCAAAACCCTGAATTCTGGAACACAGTTAAACTTTTATAAGTGACATATTTGAAATGTTTGAATTATTGGTTAACACTTCTTTTTGTGACTTATTCTCTATTTTCATTTCTGTACTTCTAAGGGCATGAGAAATAAATGTACCAGTCAGAAAAAATGCTGCAAGTTACACATGATAGCCTGTCCTTGGAGCTTCTTCCTTAAGGGGAAGATCATTGTAATATCTATCTCAGAATACAGAAATAATATGATGGTTATTTGAAAAAAGGGGCACACACCTTATTGGTATGGGAAGCTTCCAGTTCTCCAAATTATTAAGATCTGTTTTTGCCACTGAAATAACAAAGAGGAAAACTAAACGTCTAGCCACATAGGTATTTTTCTACATGAAATTCGTGAAATATATTTATTTATGACCCCCCAAATGTCCTATGAAATACTAGTACAGATATAGCAGGAAAAGAGAAGTGATTATTTAATATGTCATAAACTACACTAACTCCAGGTTAGTGTGCTGTTTAAGATTTCTTACCTCTGATGCCTAATCAAAAGTATAGAACTTAAAGAGGAAAGCTTTGTTACTGAAACTTCATACCACATGCACAGTACTCACAAGACTCTCTGAGAAGAGGACAGCTTTATGTTTCTTGGCATATCTTATTCATGACTACGACTAAAGGATCTCTAAATCAAATACTAAGCTATTCCATGCCGTTGGGTTTTTGTTGTGTTTGTCTTAAATTTTAGTTCATGTACTTGTGAAATAAATGCATTTTATCCTGTACTAATATGTCCATTAGTACAGCTCTTCTCCTTTAGTAAGAAAATATGGCAACGACAAATCTCCAAACCAGAAAATGACCATGCAACATATACACAGCTAAAGATACGGAGTTCCTGGCTTCGGCCACTCTGTGACACACGGTTTACCTAGGAAGTAGTATGTCATCACTGAGAGGAAAGAGTGACATCCCCACATAGCTATGACAGCATAACCTATAGTGCCACCACTATGTAGGCTGAGCCAAGAAGGTGGCAAGTTCAAGGTCAACATGGGGTGCRTAGCAAGAACATTTTAAAATACAAACAACCTTTCTCATAGGCCTACTCATTTGTGCCTGCTTGGTGTTAAACACATCCTTAATCCATATAAAGATGGCTCACTAATACTAGCTAAATACATAAATATGGGAAACCTGAACCATGTCTCTACTACATCTAAAGTAATTATTTTCCTTTGTCTGACACTTAATTGAAGTTTCTCTTCTTTAGCATTCAGATCAATATATTTCCCACAGTGAGGAAGATATGAGCTTACATTTTTCATATTTTTCTGAAACAGTGACACATGTTCTCAAATTTGTCGTTCAATCTCCCCATGTCCCAAAATATATTTACCTGTTTTCACAATCAGTCATTGTTTTGTTGTTGTCGTCTCTAATTTTTCATGGTTCTGCATGAGCAGGCAGATAATTAGGAAATTAGGAGTTGATTCTAAATGTGAAGAGGGTACATTCTCACCTGTGTACTTTATAAAGTTCAAGATAGCAAGGAAAATACACGGCTCATAATTAATAACTACAAGGCGTCTCTAGTAAAAAAGAAAACTTTGGGATTCTAGACTTCATTAGCAGTTAAAGGAAGGGAAAATATCTCCAGAGCCAGCAGGTTAGAAGTTAATTAGRAGAAGTGCTTGGGGACTTTTTGCCTGAGGAAGAAGAGGCGTATGAGGCTATTTCAGACTTTTTATTGTCACTATAAAAGTCTCCATGTTGTAAGTTCGCAGGGAGCACACAGTAAATCACCAAGATGTTCATAAAAGGTACTGCCTATGTCCTGCATGCTGGTGCRTTCTTCATCCTGCCCAGGAGCAGGTGCATGTAGATTTTTGTCCACTTGTTTTCAAGCTAAACTCAGAATTAAATAGACCATCAAGCTGGATGAATCACCAAAAACCACTAAGCTAAAATTACACAGATACTAACAAAGGAAGAAATATAAGATGAAAGCCAGACATTCTGTTTCATCGAGAACTGTCTTTAAAACATTGAGAAACTTCTATCCATAGGCACTGAGTTAAACAGCAGACTCAAATATACATCTATGACAGGCTTCCCACACACCTCCTTATCTGTCTCACAATGGAGTACACCAAAAACTAATACATCATTTGAGATTGCAAATACCAAGTACCAAGTTGAGTTGAGAGACTTCTGCACAGAACTAGTTGGAGAGATCACAGATAAATTGACTATGAAATTCCTTACCAACATGCAAGGGAATAAGGGACATCAAAGGGAGAAAGGGAGAAGAGAATGGCTGAGGATATCTGGGTCTTTTGCCTTCTTACCATTGAGGAGGAAGAAAGAGTGTTTCCTTGCCCTTCATTTCAAATCCAGAGAAATTGCATAGCTTACAAAGAGTACATACAAACTTTGAATATACAGCCAAAGATGTATGGTAGCTGGTGTGGAATTTGAATAGGGTCATCCTGGCTTTCTTCCCTGGGACAGAATACAGACAAATAAGAAGGGGTGGAGTGAATTTTTCATCCCCTAAGATAATGAATAATTCTAAATGGCAGGCTCATTCCCAGAAGTTTTAACATTGACAATGATGTAAAACCGTGTATGATATATAATGTGCTTTCTGACCAAAGCAGAAAAAATAAGGAATTCCACATATGTTCAATGGAGACTGCCACACTCAAAGGGACCCGGTGATATGAGAAAATATTGCATGTGGGTGCAGTTGCAAGTCACAGAAGAATAGGAAAAGATTTGTTGCCTCCAGCAGGTAAGAAGAGCATGGGGCTATTTCAAAAGTAGTGACCTCCCTGAGTAAAGAAATTGTGCCACTTTCATTTGGGGCACCCACACACATTCATATAACAATGCACTTGTGGAGTAGATACAACTTCTGAGCATGTTCAATCTGAGGTCAGAATTTGATAAAATCTCAGATACAGTTTGGACATTCTTGCTCAAGGTCATGGAGTATTTGAAAAATCAAAGCCTGGGCAGGGTATGCTCAGTCAGCATTATCAAGTTCTAGAAACTTGATAATCTAAAATATAGGGCAAACTACATTACAAGTGCATCTGTTTGGCACTAAAAATGGCCATCTTGCTTAGCAGTTAACAGAAACACAACTTAAATTCATTTTTGTGATTCCCTTCAATGTCCACTCCAAAACCACTGTGAAACCTAAAGTGGTCTAGTARGTGGTGTTATCGAGGTGAGCAGTTAAGACAAAAGATAAATTTAAAATAGCTTAAGGTCTAATATCGTGAAATTTCTACAAGTAAGAAAGGTCTGAATCTTGGATGTGTGGAAAGTCCTTTAGTTTCCCCATAATTATGATTAGAATAGACTCTCCAATTTGACTGGGTCTTGTTCCTACAACCAATATAATTGTAAAGCCTCTGACTCCTAGCCTATCTTTCTCACTCAGAATTTTTGAAAATCACATATTTAATTCCCTGCCCTTCTTCACTGGCCTTGGTTGCTCAATAAGCAGCTTGATTCTTACAAATAATATTTCTCTATCCTTCTAAATCCTCTGAGAGTTTGTACCATGGAATCCAAGTGTTTCGAGGAAGCTGGGGAATAGGTATGCATGGAGTGGTGGAAAGAGATAAGGTATAACACATTACATTCTCCTTTTACTTTCCCAACTCCTAAGGGCTTGTTGGTTTTCAAACTAAGAAAGGACCACCAACATTAAAAAATTGGAAAAGATCTGTAAGCACTCTCTTCCCTAAAGATATATCCCTGTTAACACCTTGTTTTCAGCCCACTGAGGGCCAGATCTGACTTCTAAAGTACAGAAGCAATTAGTAATAACTTTCTATTGATAGAAGTGATAGTCTTTGGTTATCTATTTTACAAACAATAAAAAATTAGCATAGAATCCAAGGTCATTTATCAAGTCATTCTATAAAGTATGTGGAGAGAGGGGGGGTAGAAAGAGATTAACACATAGTGCTCACACAAAAGGTTACTGTGGGTCATCATATACAAGAAAGTCGGAACCTCAAAATTAAATGACTGAAGACTGAATAGGGGCCTAGAACCAACACTTCTGTATAAAACTGGAATTTTCACTTTTCACTCAATAACAGAAAAGTGAGCTTCCGCCACTCTCTCTCTACCACCAGAAAGAAAGAAGACAAACAAATGAAGGTTTAAAAAAAAAAAAAAACTACCTTTGCCCTGGAAGATGTACATTTCAGAAAGAGAAGAAAATATCTCTAATGATAGTTCATAACCTTATGCCAGTATTCATTGAGATTTGTCTAAAAAGAGAGAAAAACTTTCTGTGAGGTTTTTCCAATGACAGTGTAGAATCTGTGCAGTTTAATTCCTTCACACTTGAGTCTTCTATACAGCAAGTGCTCATCCTTGCATGTGTTCTCCTATTGTGCAAAATAGTTTACTTAAAGCCTAACAGACAAACACAGCTCATTTACAAGTTCTCTATTGCCTGAAGTTTCCACTTTTCCTCTGATTTCTACTTACTTTTTGTCTTAACTTTGCTCGCTGGAACCAAGGACACAAAAGCATAAACTCTCATCCACCGTAAACCCTAAGTACGTCAGTATCATCTGTAGACAGGATTTCTTAACTTCATATTCTTACTCTGGAGAAAAGAAGCTTTGAAGAGGTCTCAGTTGCAAGTTTGTGAATATCATTAAAAAGAAAATGGCAGGTGGGTGGAAGAGATAATTCAATCAATAAAGTGCTACTTAACTTTAATTTTAAAAATTGATCARGGAGGTCACAGTTGGCCCTGAAGCAACATAGACTATTGCCATTGATCTTGGTTCCCTCCATAGCTGGGCAGTAAGACACTGTCTGAAGACCACACACAATTTGGTTGCAGGGCATAAAGAATTTGAGGTAGAACTGACCTGGAAACTTCCTCTCTTCTGTATCACTTTCACAGTTCCAGAAGGTTCTATGCAGGCCAGTGGGAGAGAAAAGTTAGCAATGGGCTTACTTAGATCTGCATTTTATATAAAACCAAGGTGCAACAGTGGTGTGACCATTAACGGGGATAACTGCTTTCCGACTGGATTCAAGGTGTCTTCCACAGAATGGAATCCATGCTTAGTACTACTAACCTAGACAAAAGCCCAGGGCTGGAGAGGTCTTAGGCCTTAATAGGGAATACATTATTGTTGCTTTACTAAATGGTGTAGTTAAAGTAACTTATAAATAATACCCATATTTGTTCTTCTTCTGTGGTCCATCTTGAGCAGAGAAGTTTGTTTTGTTTTCAATAGGCAACAGTTAACACAGAGAATCACAACAAGGCAATGTGCTAAGAATTACTGTGAGTGCTCAGTTCAAGTGGGACATCTGGACCAACCTCTTTGCAACCTGCCAAGACTCAAGGAACATTATAGAAAAGGAGGCAGAAAGTTATTATGAGTTGGGGGATGTGAGAAGGGTTCTGTAAAAGGTTTTCTGGATATGACATTGCTGTTGTATTCATGAACTTAACAACAACTTTGGTTACCTACACAGGATTAAGTCAAAATCCTAGCATAGATGTGGGAGGGATAGCTGTCGTGGGAGTAATTTTCTTTGGCTGTATGACCACTAGTATGCTGCCTGTGCTCTAACTCCACACCCATATTTTGACTGCACTAATTGACTAATGAGTAAGAAAAAAAAGAATAAAGAAGGGAAGGTGGAAGGAAGGAGAGRGGGAAGGAGGAAGATCAAAGACATGACTTTGAAATGAGGATGTGTTGGGAGGTCCAGTTGAGTTGGAAGGGAGGCACAGGTATTGATGGAATCAAAAGACATTGTATGAATATATAAAATCCCCAAAGAATAAATAGAAAATATTATATAAAAATAGAATAGAATCAAAATTCTCCAGAGCAAAATCCTGATGTTGTTTCTCTCTCTTGCTCAGCAGGAAAGCCCAGAATTTGTGCATCTGGACAGCAGAGGCAATTCAGGAGTTCATGCTGACTTACTGCAATTCCAGAACCAGGGGCGTTTTTTGTATGTTATTTTTTTTTCCTGTAATTTATTTTCTACACCTYAGGTTTCTGAAAACCAGGAGCAGATGGAGTAATACGGGCTCCTCAGAACAGACGGCATATCAAACTGCCTATGTTGAAGCATGAGGCTCTCCTGTACTGCACAGCAGCCATAGCATAATTTCCTCCGATTCTACATCTGAGTGAGCTCTTGCAGAACTTTAAGCCCTTAGCCTTTTCCTGGTCCCATTACCTACAACTGTTGAAAGACATGTTCCTGGCTAATCCTCCTGTGCTAAGTACTGTGAGGAGTTAATTCTGAAGACAAAAAGCAAAGGTGAACAGAGCTAGTAATGTAAAATGCTTGAAATATGCATGTCTTAGCACTCCAAATTTGAAGAAAATGAGAAATAAGTGAAAATATTACATAGAAATGTAGTGTTTAAGAAGGTATAGATTCTTGTTTTAAGCCACTCTTCCTTTGATGGCATCTGCTTAATCTTTTTCTTGCTCTGAGTTGCTTTCTGCTTTGCCATTCTTTTATCCTTAAAATCTGGTTAGAAAATAAAACCTTCTTTAGACAAAAGGATGCTCTAAACTAAAATTCTGTTGATCGAGGCTTCCATGATGCCACTGATGCAAAAGACCAGGTTGACAAATAGAAATCAGCTTGCTGTGGGCATTAGAGTTATAGGTTATAGGGATTTAAAGGCTCTTCTGTCTCTTGGTTTATCATTTCTATTTAATAACATGAAACATGGGAATGTCAATGGTAAATTAAAATGGGCAGAAGTAAATAAAGAATGCATTACTTTTTAGACTCTTGATTCCTAATATATTTTCTGTTGCTTTTGTTAAAAATCCCAATACTATGGATGGAGAGAGTAATAGAGGAGACAACTGGAATTAGGGGGCAATTTGGTATATATTAGATACTCCCAGGAATATATTAGGGTGGCCCTAGCTTAGACTCCCAGTAATGGGGGGCCCAGAGCCTGAACGGGTCATCTTCTGTAACCAGGTAAGACTTCCAGTAGAGGGTTTGGGACACCAACACAGCCTCAAAATCCTTCAACTTACAATTTATCCTGCCGGCACGATGTGCYRCAGATAAAGGTGGAACAGAAATTGTGGAAATGAGCAACCAGTGACTGGTCCAGCTTGAAATCCATGTCATTAGAGGAAATCCACCCCTGAAACTGCCTGGAGGACCAGAAATCAAGAGACCTAGGATTGAACCAAATACAACGCCCCACCCCCCAAAAAAGTCAATGAAATGATGCCTAATGATATTGTGCTATATACTAATAGATTGGTACCTAGCCCAGTTGTCATCAGAGAGACTTCATCCAGTAACTGATGGAGAGAGATGGAGAGACCCATAGCCTAGTCRCATATTAGGCAGAGTTTGGGGAATCTTGCTGAAGAGAAGGAAGGAATGTAGGAGCCAGAGGGGTCAAGGACACCATAAAAACCCCACAAAATCAACAAGCCTCGACTCATAGAGGTTTACTGAACCTGAACCAAGTCAGGGAGTTTGCGTGAGTCTAACTCAGGCTCCCTTGTATATGTTATGGTTGGGTAGCTTAGCGTTTTTATGGAATAACTAGTAGAGGGATGAGGTGCTGTCCTGACCCTTTGGCCTGTTTTTGTGACCCTTGTCTGCCTGCTGGACCCTTGCCCAGCCTTAATATGAGGGGATGTGCCTAATCACACTGCACATTGAGACGCCATGTTTGGTTGATATCTGAGAKGTCTGCCCTTTTCTGAAAGGAAACAAGAGGAGTGGTTGGAGAGCAAGGAGGTGGGGTGCAGAAGGAAAGAGGGTAAGCTTTCTACG
>BDUI01000500.1:112063-123948 GCA_002335545.1 Apodemus speciosus | reverse complement strand
AGTCATCCAGTCGTTCCCCAACCGTGATTCTGCAGCTAGTCAGCCACAACCCATCAAGGAAGAAAGCCTCATTCTTTGACTTATCAAATTCAATAAAAAAATCTCAAGTGGAAAAATTTGCATTTACATGCAGTGGGTGGATCTATATGTTCCTGGGACAATTAGGTACCAGCGTGTAGTGTGGCATTAAGTCATTACCAAGTATTCCAGCATGGCCCACTCCAAGTGGTTTAACCTCAGGAGAGTCCTACAATGCATGTCATTACACAGACTGGCTCAGCCTCCAGGTCATATATGGGGGGTAGCAAAAAACAGTGCCAAGGAAAGGAAAAACCTAAGGAATATTAGCAGATGTCTCCTTGGAAGTGTGTCAACGCTAATATTCTCTGGGCCAGATTTATATCTTCCTAATTTTTAAATTCTGATATATCTTTGATCTCACTCATACATACTTGTTCTCTTTTACCATCCCTACTCCAAGAAGCTGAATTTCAGCAGGACCTCGCCTCTCCTTTGTCTGGCAGATTCCTCTTAGACATTCTTTTCCTATACATAATCTGGATCTAAAGCAGCAATGATTAGTGTATGCCTTCGAGTACATCCAGACAGATGACTAGCGAGCGAGCAGAATCAGATCTGCTCCCYGCCCCTTTTCTTAGGCAGGCAAGCAAGCAGTGAGAATGTGCTCTAGAATCTGGGCCCGGTCTGAAGATCTCTGTGACTGTCTATCATACAGAGGTTTCTTCCCTCGTCTTCCTGCTCRTTTGACTTACTCGTGCTCATGTCCTAGTTTGTGGGGAATAAGAAGAGAAAGAAAATAAGTAGGCCTTTCTAATTTTATTAAAATAAACTAAATAGGGAACAATCAAAAGAAGGATCAGAGAAATCAAAGGTAAGGAAAGACAGACAAGAGAAAAAAGCCCCCAAACAGAAATCCTGTTTAAAGGCCAGTACTTTTCTCCTTCCTGGTTTGCAATTACTTTTAAAAACAACACTGACAGTACAGGGGAATGCCCTAGTGACCTGGATAGGAAAACTCATGAATACAATGACGACTTATGGCAGCAGTTAGAATCCACCAAGAATCTTCCAAGRAACGTAGGAGGGTCCAGTTCATTTCCTCCTCACTTCACGCTCAACTATTTGAGGCTTTGGTCTTTGTAAACTCTCTTCAGTTTCTCCACCTCATAAGACAACCCAGAGTTCATCAAGCTCGCCTATGGCACTTCCAAAAGAATAAGGAGGCCTAACTAGAGTTGATAGACACCTGTTGCGTAACCAAAGCAACTCAACTGCCTTGGCCACAGTCATTACATGTTTTAAAAATTCGTTGAAAACCTTAGTGTTCTGCCACTGTCCACTGAGAATAGTTGAGTTGGCCTTTATGGCAACATTTACTCACACTTATCAAGTACTAAGTGGTTTCCACAGTCTGTAAAATCCTATCTCTGCTGAATAGGGTTGTGTGATGTTACTGGGTACTCCCCATTCTCCTTGTTTTCTCCCCTAAAGTAAGGACACTCATGCATACTGTTATTGTGAGGATGGAACCAGTTAATTCATGCACAGCACCTAGAACAATGTAGGACATCCTTTCAATAGGTAGCTTTTACATGACAAGAAGGGGAAACTTTACAGAGACAGGGGTGTTAGAACTTTGTCAAAAGAATGACACATGGTGACCAATGCCTTGGGGAACTGTGAGAGAGGCTCCAGGACAAAGAAGGCAGAAGGTCTTTTACCTCAGGTGCATTTTGTTCCCTGGATTGTTGTTGGATGTGATTTTAGTGCATCCTATGACAAATATTTACATTCAATTTATAATACATGTCTCTTCCTGTTGGGTGTCAGTTCACAGCTATAGARCCCAATCTGGTCAGTGCACCCTGAATCTGGATCTGCCCTTCTACCTTGCTTTCCTGCTTTCCCAGATATAATCCACAGTAGATGCCAGGCAATTGTGTTYAAACTGGTCTGTACAGAGAAAGTTCTGGGAAAGGRCTGCTCTCTCAGGACTTAGTATGTACCTACTAGCATTTATTTACGTGTTTTTTCTGATCATGCTTTTCTGTACTTAGAAAACTTTCCTTGGACCAATGCTTTATTTGTTACATTCATGTATAAAAGTACACTGAAATTGAAATAAGTTTGTCTAGAGCATTAGACTATAGTCTGTCCCATTCTCTCAGGTCTTCAGGGCTCAAGTCCTACAGAGAAGATCYGCATATGTCGGCACAAAGTTGATAAGAGGCAGTGGCAAACAATATACAACCTAAAACATGTGTAAAGTTTTGTGTCTTAAAACTTTATGTGTCAACCCTGCTTTTCTTGGAGAAAGGATGATTGAGGTCAGAARCTAAAGTCAGGAAGAACAATGTGCTAAGTAATTTTATGTATTAACAGAAGATGATGTCCTGATCTCAGCCAAGTACCAGTCTAGAAGCTGATGTGATATTTCTTTTGGATATGATAAACACAGAAATCAATAGTCTGTGAGGAATGATTAATACCTTCTACAGTATTAGTGAGGCCTTCTCCAATCAGTTGAAAGTCTTGAGAGAAAAACAAAACAAAAAGATCCTTTTAAGTACACCCCCTCCAAAGAAGCATTGAGTTCTATCTTTAGATTGCCTAAGGACATCAAGGCCACATCATACATCCCTTCCTCCAGAACACTGGCTAGCTCTGTARATAATGTACTTTCCAGTTTCCATATCATATATAACAATTCTCATAGTCTCTGTCTCTGGGGATTTCTGCCTCTCTCTGTGTACCTGTCTTTCTGTCTCTCCTTTCGTTGTCTCTGTATACATCTATATAATTTATATATCATCTCTCTCTCTTTGTGTGTATGTGTGTGTATGTGTGTGTGTTCTGTCTTGATGAACACGACTTCCAAAGTTTATAACAGATTGCAGATTAAGAAACAATCAGTCCATTTACAGTTAAATTTTTAATTGCTACAAAACTGCAGTTGCTATGTGAGCTGCCTTTGTCCAATCTTGAAGGAGACTATCCACATTATCTCATACCTACTCCGGCCCTGTGTGGTTACTGAGTATGTCAGTAAGAAGAATTCATAGGCCTTCTATAGGAAAGAAAGTACATGCCTTCATTGAGAARTTTCATGGACTTGATGTAGATGTCATATCCTAATCTTGATGCTACAAGTTCACAAAGATCTGAGATCTCRAGTGAGAGAGGAATGATATTTCCATGCATCAGAATATTTCATGCAATGTTTAAACTTAGGATTCTTTTCTTCCTTTATAATGATGTGAAGGAGATATGTATTCAGTAGAAACCAGATTTCAAATTGTGAATTGAGCCTTTATCCATGAAGTGTGATACTCTCTAGCAATTCTAGTACTGATGAAGTGGGACTCCCACTCAGATCCATGATCACAAGGTGGGGAAAGATAATGTACTTCATTTTAAAGGTATAAAATTTAGAGGCTTAATCCATTAAAGTGTGCTTTCCATTTGCAGTGGGCTTGTTGAGATTTTAACTGATCTCCAGTGAGGGACCATTTGTGATTATTTCTAATAGAGATTGCTATTTTAGGTTCGTTTGTTTTTTTTAAAGAAGGTCACAAATTCTTTGACATCCTTCATTCAAGAGTTGGGTATCCTGCTCCTCTAGAGTCCAACTAGGCTTGTGACTCACTGAACCCCTTGGACATGGTAGGGACCCAAGTATATGGTATCCAAGAATGAATCACAGTAGGAAAAGCAATTTCTGTGCACTTGATTCAGAAAACCACACCTGGCACCTTAAGTTGTAGCCTAGAAAAGTCCAACTGTCCTGAGGTTTCCACATTGCAAGGAAGCCACGCTCTGCCCATGGCCCAGACTCTAGCCTGTTGTCCATTTCCCTCACAGTCTTTTGGCAAAAGTATCTTAAACATCACTGATGAAGCTTTAGAGGATTCCAGATCCCAGACATCCATCTCTTACCTGTCAAATATGAGAAGAGTAAAACCGATGACTCCTTAATTTTGTCTGAACCTTGTGTTTTAGTGAGTAGCAAGGATGGAGAAAGCCTCCTAACTTTTATTTCAAGAAACAACCAAGCACACAGTACCRTTCTGCTTTTCCATATTCCACGAAACAAACAAACAAACCATGATTCCCCCCTCTGGTGTCTCACTAAATCACTGTTTTCTCTGTCTTCCTGCCTCCAAAACTTCAGATCTTCTTTCTTCTCTCTAAAGCAGTTGCCATTGAAGTGTGTTCTCACAGTTGATATGGCCTGAATAAACACATGCCAATCATGAATTTGCCTGACCCTCACTGCCAGATTCTGCACTCCTAAAATGTGAACATAAGAACATGACTACAGGTTTATATTTTGAAGCACTTTGTTCTATACAAATAGTAAGTGCAGAGCTTGAAGGCTTCTTTATGTTTTGAAGCAAAAATAAAAGGCTTTCTAGGTTAAATATGAGAGGTAGTCTTCGACTTCTGTCGGCACATGTAGTTCTGGATGGTTTTAATTTGCAGGATTGTGGTTTGATTCGGGGTCTGGAAGATTTTGTCTATCCCATTTCAAGATTGTGGTTTGATTCAGTGGGGAGGAGATGTTGTCTATCCCATTTGAAATATTGCTCTCATTTGGTTTAGTCTCATACTCACAAAATATCAGTTGTCTATTTGTAAGGGTTTTACTCCTGTTCTTCAATATAAATCACATCTGTTTCATTTTCATTTTTATTTCTGGGAATTCTGAAATATTTTCAAGTTTGCCTTCCACTATACTGATTTGTGTTATGTTCAAATAATCTCTTTGAGCATGACATTACATCTGTTATTATGGTTGCAGTTTTAAAAGAATTCTTTAATTTCTTGGTTTTTCTAAATTACATATACTTCTCAGCAAACCTTTTCAAATGAAATGTCAATCTTTTGCTTTATTATCTCTCCTGTACCTCTTTTAAAAGTTTTAAGAATAATGTGATGTATTTTAAAATTTGTTTCTCTGCACTATCTCTTGTTAAACATATTTCAAATTTATAGTTTCAGTATATCACCTCCTTCCTGTAACCCCACACACACACCCAATATTCCGATTCTCACTATGCAACCAAAGCTGGTCTTGTGCTGGTGACCTTCCTGCCTCCATATTATAGATGTATAGGTACAGACCACCATGTCTACCTGCTTCTCCTCCTCCTCCTTCATCATCTCCATTTCCTTTTCCTTTATTGTTATCATTATCATCATCATCATCATCATCATCATCATCATCATCATCATCATTATTAATTAGTTCTATGAAGTTTCTCCCCACGGTTTTCTAATAAACANGTTTCATTTTCATTTTTATTTCTGGGAATTCTGAAATATTTTCAAGTTTGCCTTCCACTATACTGATTTGTGTTATGTTCAAATAATCTCTTTGAGCATGACATTACATCTGTTATTATGGTTGCAGTTTTAAAAGAATTCTTTAATTTCTTGGTTTTTCTAAATTACATATACTTCTCAGCAAACCTTTTCAAATGAAATGTCAATCTTTTGCTTTATTATCTCTCCTGTACCTCTTTTAAAAGTTTTAAGAATAATGTGATGTATTTTAAAATTTGTTTCTCTGCACTATCTCTTGTTAAACATATTTCAAATTTATAGTTTCAGTATATCACCTCCTTCCTGTAACCCCACACACACACCCAATATTCCGATTCTCACTATGCAACCAAAGCTGGTCTTGTGCTGGTGACCTTCCTGCCTCCATATTATAGATGTATAGGTACAGACCACCATGTCTACCTGCTTCTCCTCCTCCTCCTTCATCATCTCCATTTCCTTTTCCTTTATTGTTATCATTATCATCATCATCATCATCATCATCATCATCATCATCATCATCATTATTAATTAGTTCTATGAAGTTTCTCCCCACGGTTTTCTAATAAACAAAKAACACTGACAAAGTGGCAGCCATCCTAGAGTGTTACTCTACTGTTCTTCTGGTTGCCGATAGAACTCCCTTCTCAAATCTAAAGCTTTTTACAATCGATTGTGCTTCACACCATGCTGCTGTTGTTTTGCTACTCCTTTTTCCCCTTGAGGTACTGATCATCAAACCTAAGGCCTTTCACACTATTAGCAAGTGTTTTATTACCAAGCTACAAACCCAGCACTGTAATCTGTTACTTAAGGTAAACATACAGATATGAGTTAYAATCATCTATTCATAGTACACGAAGTTTTCTGTGAATTGTGGAGTTTATATTGAGGCCAATTTACTTTTTCTTCAGATTATTGTCTTTACACAATCATTATCACCATCATCATCAATATTAACTCAGAAGCTAAAACTCACAACAAAGATACAACCTTTTACTATCTTATTTAGGAAGTGTCATCTGTCCAGATCTACTAACTACAATTGTTTCCCTGGAATGATTAATAGTATAATTCCTTCAGAAGATGACCTTTAGGTTTAATTTATATCTCCCAGACCTTGATCACTTGTTTAAACTTATCTATTGATTTTATTGAGTGAACAGGTTCTTTTGAACATTTATGTTTTTCTATCAGAATACTGACATACTTGCCTTCCATTCTATTATTTTGTAATGTCAAAGTTCACAGACTAAACTACAGCAAGTTGTGTGAAATCTCTGAGTAAAGCAATGGAAGGTGATAAGTATTTGYTGTTCTTAGATGAGATCACTTAGAACCATTTTCTGGGCTTCTCACTAAGAGCCATCTCGGTAACATTTTGCCAGAGACTTTAAAGGACAAAACCACATTCCTGAACATCAGAGCTTTAGCTGATGTATGTGTAATTCAGGAGCCCAGAACTCTGCACAACTTGGAGAAGGGTATTTAGTTTTCACTCCCACACCCATGCAGAACCACAACTGTTTGCAGCCTGAGTCGAATGCGCTTTATTTGACATTTATGTCCTTACATAGATAGCAAAGGGTGTGTAGAGACTTAGCTCCMTGCAGGTTTATTTTGGAGTCTGAGTGAGTGAAGCAGTTTCATTTCTTGCTATCTGTGGGGGATGAACAAGCAGTATCCACAGTACCTTAAATGTACATAACCCAGCCCTATAACAGACCTTCTGCATCCAAAGCTCCTTTGTTCACAGGCTGCTCTGGTTGTAGGTGTAACTCAGTAGAACATTTGCTTAGTGTGTAGGAAGGTTTGCATTCAATTTCCAGTCCTGAAAAAATTACCAGTTCTTCAACATCTTTGTATTGCCCATCCATATAAACTGGAAATCCATACTTTTTAATGTCCTGCTTTATGAGTTCTAGATAGGAATTTTTCCTATGCAATAGCCACACATGACCTTTTACCTCAAATACATTCTCCCAGATATCTTTGCATGCTTACATTTGTAAAGACTCTAGTTAATTATTGGCTATAGCCTAAAACCAAAAGGTTGTGCTCAGCCTCTGGGTTTCACTGACAAGATTATGTAAGGACAGAACATCTGATAGAATAAAACACTATCATTCTACAGATGCCTTTAAGGTAAAAGAGTGGTTCTCAACCTGATGGTCATGACCCCTCTGGGGGGGGGGGGTTTAAAGACCCTTTCACAGGGAGTCAAGAACATTGGAAAACATAGATATTTACATTATGAGTCAAAAGTAGCAAAATTATAGTTTCGAAGTAGTAATGAAAGTAATTTTATGGTTGGGTGTCACTACAACATGAGGAATGGTATCAATGGGTCACAGCATTAGGAAGGTTGAGRACCACTGMGATAAAGCCCAGACAGCTTGTTTGGTCTATTCTGTAAATAATGTAGAACATGGACTTTTYTCCTAAATGCTTTTAGAGTGACATGGGGTTTCAACTCAACTTTATCACCAGAAACACATGATCAAGAACTTCATATTGCATTCATAGAAGGGCATCCCCCCACAGATCTAACTCAGATGAGCTGTAGGCTACTGACTGGGGAAGTGAACAGCCCCTCTGTCTCAGGAAGGACTCAGAAGAGGGTTGCTTGCACTAGTCCAGAGTACAGCATCTGCTACTCATCACTGAGATCTTCCTGTTACCTAGTGAGCAGCCACAGAATGGGCTGCCATTAAAAAACAGACATCAAAGATTTGTAAAATAATTTCAGCAGTTACTACATTGTCCTTAATAAATAACTCAGGACAAAGAGACTTGCTGAGTGTAACTGCCTGTGACCAAGCCTGGTGCTCTGACGGAGATCACTAGGAGTCACAAGGTGAAAGGTGAGAAGTGAATCCAAAAACTTGTTTGATGCACACAGGACATGTTATGATGCACATAGGTGTATTCTTGTGTGCCATGCACTTGAACATACATGTGCGTGCGCGCGCGCGCGCACACACACACACACACACACACACACACACTAAATAGATGATAGATAAATACAATTTAAACAAAAATAGCAACTCAGTATATTTCATTAACATCTGACATATCTGATTTATTAAAGAAAAATCTTYTTTTACCCTTGACTGTAAGAATATACCAATTATATTATCAGACACCAACCTTGAGTATTTATTCACCCATTAAAATATTCAATTATGATCTTTCCTGTATGAGTCTTTGTTTGAGAAGATATTTTCATTCTCACTTTATCTGATTTTCTGTCCCCCATGCCCATTCAGTCAAGGCCACTGAATAATACACAGTACCTTCAAGCCCCGCCCAGCATATCAGCTTCCTTGTTGATGTCTGTCCCCAGCCATATGCCTCCCAAAGCATTGGGAAAGCCAGTGGAACAACAAGGTTTTCACATTTTGGCTGACTTTTCTCACAGTCATCTGAAAGGGAAAGCTATGAGCTTTCTGTGTGCATCTCAGCTCTGTTTTCTGCCCTTGGCTAAACTCCACACTGAATGATTTCAGCTGCTTCAGGTTAATTTTCTTGTAATAGCCTTGCTGTGATGGAAGGTTTTGGAAATTACAAAAATTAGATGCACTCCTAATTGGCCTGTCTTGTTTTCAAGCTGCTCCCTGGGTTAAACACAGTCAGAGGAGGCTGCAGGGAGCCCAGGCCCGATTCCCCAACCAGTCCTTAGCAGGAGAACAGCTGTGAGGGAAGGAAATGGATCCAAAAAGGATTCCATACAGTGTRAAATTGCCTTCCCTTTAATTGGCTGGGAGAAAGTTCTAGAGAGGTGCATTCTCTTTCTGTAGGACCCTGGGCAGTATTTTTAACAAATATTTTTTAGGCACCTACTGGGCTCAGTGGTGAGCCAAGCCAGAAGTACATGCAAAAATCAGCATTGCCTCTCTCAAGTCCAAGAGATTTCAGCTTGTCAAGAAGATAATACGAAACCATATAGCCATATACTGTGATTCCMTATTTACTCAAGAAATAACTTAAATGTAAAAATTAAATGATACTCACGAGGGCAATGCCCCTCCTGATACAACTGTAACAGGCTCCTTTGGTATGCACTTCTTGTTGTCCATAATATTGTCAGGGTTTGGTGATTGTTTATAGAAAATGTACTTCTAAAGTATTATTTTCCTTATAGTTACAGAAAATAGCTAAAAAAATAATGAAGGACAAGATACAGCTAAACACTAACTTTCATTCTTCTTATTGAAAACATTTCCAGTATTCAGATACAGAGATCTGAGATATCTTTTAGTAGTATTTTCTGCATTGTCCTACAGGTCTTGCTGCCTTGACTTAACTGGGGACAGAGAAGGAATAAAGGACACACACACACACACACACAGGCATAATGCACAGAAAACAGGGATCAGGCAAGATGGTCATGCTCTGAGGGACATGGCCAACCCTCAACCTCAGCTGTTTATCATGTACAGCACAGGGAGAGAGGTAACTAGTTAAGAGGTCTCTGTAGGTGAGCAGTCTCTAACTGAAAACATCTAGGAAGACAAGTAGCTAGCTTTCACACACATTACCCAATATTCATATTAGGACAAGAGGAAATATTCCCAGCCCTCTGATCCTGATGTGTGAGAAGGCTTTGCCAGTTTCCTGTGTATCCGAAACATTATTGGTGTTTGGCGTGACTATGCCAATGGCAYGCATTCATTCGTGTTTGACACRTTCACTCAGAACTTACTTGACTTCCTGCAACTTTCAGGGCAATTTTTATAGCGGTCCAGTATATAAAACAAGTAGATAAATTGATAGGGAGTATGCAATCTGAAAGACATAAATGGAAGGATTTCTGCTTCCTGGGCAAGATGTGATACAGAAGAGGTTAGTCACTAGTAGCTTGGGTTTTGTTCTTTGAAGATGATTCAAAGTAATGGAAGGAATTTGATGAGTATTTTCTCCTTGAATGAAGGTGAGAAGGCTACATCTACACAGTCATAATGAAAGGAKAACCRGTTGCCTAATAAAGGGGAGCAGTTGACTATGACTTGCAATGACTAAAGTTCTCCCATGAGCTGGTCCTGTGAGGATGTGATGCTCCCAGAGACCTCTTTCATTTTCTGTTATGTGAAGTGATAGTTGACGATGGGTGTTGCTCTGAGGACTCCACAGAAAATCATTCCACATAGCTATCTCTTCCCCCTCCCCTTTCCCTGGGGGTTTCACCTTTGTCCTCTTCAGGGTCAGAGGATTTACCTGGGAGMATCCTTTAGGATTCTTTCTGATCAAAAGAATCTCAAGTCCCAAATGGTTTGCTAAAACAGTTGGTACAACTCCTTTACGAAATTATGCCTCTAAAATTCGTGAGAAGTGAACTGTTGTACACCCAGAAAAGGAAGGAAAATGAAAACCAAGCAGAAGTTTTCTCTAGGACTAAGTCAAAATCTTCAGCCACAATCAGAAACTTTTTTTTTCTTTTTGGCTTTTCAGAAACTGAAGAGAGAAAAGCATGAACTGAACTATAATTTAATATTTCTGGATATGCATTCTTTTTTAATTTTAGTCCTGATTAATTCTATGCTGGCCGATGATGCTCTTATTATCAATAYAGCTAAAGAAAATGAGGAGTATGYCTTTCTACCCAGAGTCTTGACAACTCCCTTGGGCTCCTATACATGAAGCCAGTTAGTCAGTATTTGGGTAAAATTGAATGGTACTATTTATACACTCTCTCCATAGTGTTTTGTGATTATTTGTAAGAGAATTAAAAAGCCACGGAGTAACAAAGTTTATCAGCAGGAATTCTAATTTCATTTTAGAMTTCCATAGGAAACTGATATTGAAAAGGCACATTCYCCAAAATGCCTTCATGGGGTCTTGCCAGATTTCCAGCAAGTATCCTAAGAAGTTACAGAGAAATGCTGGTTATTAGGCAGAGTTTAATTTGAGAAAGCACATTAACAAAAATCTCTAATTAAAAAACAATCAATGGATGCCTATGACATTAACTAGGAAAATCTAATAGAGAGCCATTAAATTTTGTTCTATTCAATTAATTTGAACACAACATGATGGACTTAAAAGATATTTTAATTAGATGCATATGAAAAGAAATTTTGCAAAATTAAACAGACCTTCTATGTGCAACTCATAGAAGGAAAACTGCGGTAAAGGATTTGCTCAAATCCCTAATGATGGGTAATTTCCYTGAGAGCAGCCTGAATTCTTAGACAACAACTTTACAAATCAATCCTCCTCCAAAAGGATGCCCTTTGTCAGGAGACAGAGGATGTGCTGCCTGCTTCACTCTATGCTCTTTTATTTTTCCTAAGTAAGACAGTCATGTGGAGAACATAAAAACAAATCTTCAAGGGACTGTTTATAAAACTCATGTTCTAAGTTCCTCATAGTGAAAGTGGCCCCAAAATAAATGACTCTAATTTACAGGGTGAGTATATGTTTAAGATGGTCTCAGACAGCCTTGATTTATGCCTGTTTCCTTGGCATTATGAATAGCACTCCTTTTTGCTCTAAATAATGTCCTAGTTTGGACAATAAATTGTACACTCCCCCTA
>BDUI01000500.1:97991-108518 GCA_002335545.1 Apodemus speciosus | reverse complement strand
TAAATCTTAAATTCCAGGTCTAACACTGATTTCTTCAGTGGTCTGAATGAGGCAATTTACTGCCTCTTATTTCTATCCATTAACTTACATTAAATGTAGTGGTTACTTAAATAGTTACATTGTAAAGACCTCAAAAATAAATTCCAGAGTACCAAATAGGACTTATGCAAAAGGAATTTACCATATTGGTAAGACTATCCTACACTTGGTCATCTCAGTTTTAAAGGCACTTGTGGCCATGATTCTGTGAACAACATTAAGCACATGGTAGCTCTTTCTACCTTCTGAATCAGGCTGATTTTTCTGGCAAGCAAGATCATTCACTTTTACATGTAGTAACATGAAGGCTCTTGCTCCTCCCACTAATGAAGAAACAGTACTGACAACTCCAAAGTAATCACCATTCTTTTCATCTTCCTTTTTCTCCCTAAAGCTAAAACTAATAATAATAATAATCATCTCAAAGCTTTCTCATGGGAAACCTGGCCGTGACTGGAAGGGACATCAATTGTTCTTAGGGTAGCTATTATTGTAAGAATTAATCACAACTATTTGCAATTACTGTACCATACAATTATCACTAATATTTATGCTGCTCTAACTGCTGTTGGAGATGGAGTAGCTCTGGTTTCTGTTGCCCTGAATTGAGAAGCAAAGTAGGGAAGTAAAATAAACCAAAGAAGAGAGAAGACAGGTGGAGGGACCCAGTCTCTTTCTCAGGCCATGATATGCTGAGAAGCCACCACCTTCTCCTGTCCCAGCAGCCACCTACATGGGTAAAAGATTTTCCTTTGAAAGAAAAGACAATCATTCGCACAGTTAGGAAAGGATGCATACTGCAGCCAGTCTTGCGGGTCAAAATGTGTATGAAGCTTATATGGCTAACTTGTTTCAAAACATATGCTATATATCTCATATCACATATGTGATATAAAAAATACTATCACATCATATACATATGATAAAATGAAACAACATATATAACCAAATAAAACTAAAATCTTAAATGGCCTCTCCCTGGTATAATCTGTGACTTCCCTGCCAGTATATATACCACACTGAAAACAATAAAAACAAACCATCAGACTTCATCTAGCAAGATAAAAACAAGTCTATTTTTCTCATTAATTTGTCTAACACAAGTGTATAATCCAAAGATATTTGAATTTTCTTTTACCTTCATTTTAGAATAATGTTAAGCTCACAGAAAGCTGAAAAGCTGCACACTTTTAAAAAATGCATGTAGCTTTCACCCAGAATGTTTCAAATCAGGGTGTAATTAGGAATATCAGGAAAGGAATGTTAAAAATCGTCTAATCTACAACCTTTTAAAATTCACTCATTTTCCATCACGATATTTGTTTCTGATTTTGGTTTATATCCAAGTCAAAGATTTGTTTTTGTTCTTTTTCTTTTTGGCTACGTGTAGTTGCCCTAAACAACGTTAATCTTGTACAGTTCCATAGTATCTCAAAACTACATACCTCCAAGAGGTTGCTGGCTTTAGATACAGCCATAGCACAGGGCATTCTGGGAATGCAAGCATCCCTTCCATCGCCCTCTTATAAGCACACCTTCCAGCTCACATTCATCATAACCAATATTAATGTGCCTACAATGTTCATGATTTTTGTCAGCTCAGTAATGCTGTCCTTGGCCTTTAAAGTACTTATACAAGCTCTGCTGTGTGCATCCATTTTTATGTATGCTAAAGAAGTGTGCTGGAGTAGAAAAGCACTTGTGCCAGACTGCTTCTCAGAGTGGCTGCACCGTTTCACATCCGTATGATAGGAGAGAGCCTGTCTTTCCACCTATTCAGCTACATTTTCTGTTCCCACCTTTTTTTTTTTTAAATTTTAGGGACAGACATGTGAAAACATCTTTGTTGTTTTAAGTTGCTTTATGAGGCCAGATAAGGTAAAGGCCATGAGCAGCTAAAGGTGTTTGCTGTGTAAGCCTGAGAGACTAAATACTATCCCCTGAAACTAGACCAAAGTAGGAGAAGATTACAGGCTAACAAAGCTGTCCTCTTATCTGCCCATGTCTGAGGTGGGACACATGTGCCCACGCTCACAAAAACAAATGCAAATAAAATTGAATTATATCTAGTATAAGACTCATCTTCTTTATGTGCTGTTTTCCCCTTTGATTTTGTTTTCTTTGTCGGTTCTGCAGTGATAAGGGTTGCACCCACAGCCTCACACTGGCCAGGCAAATACTTTGTCATAAGTACATTCCCTTCAGTAAGACATCTGCTCAAGCCTTGTGGCCACGTTCTACTGAAAGTGTTTCAGTTTGCACTTTGAGAGTTGTTTACATATTCTGGACACTAGTATATGTGTACACACACACACACACACACACACACACACACATATACTAGAACTCGTCTATGCTACAATAATGGATTGCCATTGATTGTTTCTCATTCTCTCTATTCTGGGGAAGAATTTTTTCATTACATTTCATTACATTAGTCAAAAATCAGTTGTCCACGTTAGTGTAGGGCTAACATTTTATCCTCCATTTTATTCTTTGACATCTGTGTCCATCCCTCACCAACATGCATAGTCTACTCCTACTGTTGCCTTATGCACTTTCAAAATAGAATTATCTATCTTACTCTCTCTGGATTTCCATATGGAATCTACAATAGTCAAGGTTAACTCTACTAGGTATTTTGGTAGTGCTTTGACATGTAGTAAACTAAGATATTAGTTTGGGGAGAATAGGACGCTTCATCACATTGAGACTTTCAACATGCATGTTTTTGCTTCATTAATCAACACTGTAGGTTGTCAGCATACACATTTCAGACTTTTAGTTATTCTTAATTGTCACTTAATTTGTTTCTTGAGCCTATAGATTATAGTGGACTCTTAGCCAGAGTGTTCACAGTTTAGTGCTAGCATATTGAGCTCTTATTGATTTACTGTTGTGTGTTTATCATGTTCCCTGTAATGTGGCTGCACTCATTATTGGCTCTTCGTGTTTATTTTGTAGAGTCCTTAGGATGTTCGGTGCAGACAGTCATGTCACCTGCAGTCTTTTGTCTCTTCCTTTGATGGTCTCCTATCACTATGCATCTCTAATGCTGACTAGAATTTGAAGAACTGTGTCACATGAGACTAACATGGATGCTTGAAACTCTAGTGTCACAGTAATTTCCTCCTGGCAACCAGTCTTCATGTAGAGGTCAACTGAGGTCAACTGGGAATTCCCATGTATTCACCACGTCCTTAGATCAAAACCAGGGGCAATGCACTGTGTGTCAACAACAACAATCAAAAGTCAACTATTAAAAGATTCCCCCAGCATTTTGTTTTCTTAGGAGTTTCAGAAGCTCCACCGGTTTATTTCTCTCTCTGTCTCTGTCTCTCTGTCTCTCTCTTTCTCTCTCTCTGTCTCTCCCTCTTCCTCTCTATCTCTATCTTTCCAGGCRTTTGTGTTTATATGTACATTAATATACACACACATTTATATGCGTGTATACATATGCTTGTATATACTTATATGTAGTTGCTCTTTTGTTCTTTTTCACTGTATGTTTGAGTTCCTTCCCCACCTGTGTGTGTTTGTGTGTGTGTGTGTGTGTGTGTGTGTGTGTGTGTGTGTGTGAACAGAGAAGAAGAAGAAGGGAAGGTTTTATTTATGCGGGAGGAGCCCAGAAGCCACAACGCTTCTGCAAGTGGCTATCCTATTTTTGTACTCTGACATGTAATAGAGTGAGCCACTCTCCCCACACATTCGCCGCCATTTTGTTTACTCACTTTCCATTTCCACAACAGTGTGTCATGGAGCTTGCTCCCCAAACCCCAAAGCAGAATACATTGTCAGATTTGAAAAGAAATTCCAATCTGATAGATGATACCTTGAATATAATTTTGATTTGCATTTATATAATTATAATTGATATGCAATATACAATTGCATATTTGGGGCTAATCATCTTTTATTTTGTGAATGTATTCTCTCATTTTTCTATCAAGTTTTTTTGGTCCTTTTGCTTTCAGTTCTAAGAATTTTACAAATCTACATGACATTGGGTACACAGTATGATGGAGTGAATTCAAGTGCTTTCTCCAATTTCCAGGGTACTCATCCATTTGTTAATGGTAGGGTTTAGAATCTATTTAAGATGCAGTATGCAACAACATTCATCACCTTTTTCTATTAACTTTAAATTTATGATAATATTAAGTAGCTTTTTTCTATGATATTATTAAAGATAAAACACCCTTGCTTATTAACAGTATGTACAAGACCTCAGCTCTTATGTCAATATCTCTATTCCACTTAAAGTTTATTTGTTAACATGAATCTAAGTCTTATCTTTGTCAAAATGACTACTCATATTTTAAGTCATCATTTATTAATAATCTTGTCCTTTCTCACTCGAAACATAAGGTTGCATTTGTGATATATGAAATGCATACATGTTATCCAGCATGATTGTGGGGTCTTTATTCCATTGGCCTATGTCTACTCATGTCTCCTTATCATGCTATCAAACACCTCTTTATCAATATTCTGTGTCTTACATCCTTGGTAGATAATACAGAAAYAGGAAATCATTTCCAAAATAAGGCAATTTGCTGAAAGGGCATACATTTTTGGGCAGACTTCTCTCAYCYTTGTWGGCATGAAACATTGTCTCCTAAGCTTTTAAGATTCAGTCATGTATTACTGTTCCCACCATTACCCTTACTAACAGTGTAGCAATGCCTTACACTGCTTATAACCATGGAAAGATGGGTCCATCTCCTGGTGAATGTATAACTTGAGTAAGGGGACTCTGCCTTTTTGAGTCTTCTGTTTCTCATTCTGAAATCGAGATTAAGTTTAACTTTTTCAGTAGGTTGTATTACTGTAACATGTACAAAGCACTTGACAACAGGATTTAGTTAATAATAAACAGGTATCTAATTTATCCAGATGGATCATTAAAACAAATTTTGGAATGAAAGAATATACCTGAGATTCAAAAAAAAGTATTGAAGAATTCTCTTGAATAGACAATCATAATCAAAAAGACACCTACTACTTCAGGAAAGTTGGGWACTCACTTTCACTGCATGTGGTGTTTACATATTTATATGTTCAGATTCACATAGATGTATTTGTACATTATTTGCTAAAGCAGTCCTTTAATCATCTTTTATTTGATGACATCCAGGCACAGTGCTAGACCACGTASTGCTGTCTGTGAGTCAGCAGACACATTCCTAGATACATTCCATTCTAGACTCAATTGCACGTGAAGTGTACAATGGACTTCATTCTTCAGAGCAACCACATGCCTTTAGTTTTGAGAATCTCTNGGCATGAAACATTGTCTCCTAAGCTTTTAAGATTCAGTCATGTATTACTGTTCCCACCATTACCCTTACTAACAGTGTAGCAATGCCTTACACTGCTTATAACCATGGAAAGATGGGTCCATCTCCTGGTGAATGTATAACTTGAGTAAGGGGACTCTGCCTTTTTGAGTCTTCTGTTTCTCATTCTGAAATCGAGATTAAGTTTAACTTTTTCAGTAGGTTGTATTACTGTAACATGTACAAAGCACTTGACAACAGGATTTAGTTAATAATAAACAGGTATCTAATTTATCCAGATGGATCATTAAAACAAATTTTGGAATGAAAGAATATACCTGAGATTCAAAAAAAAGTATTGAAGAATTCTCTTGAATAGACAATCATAATCAAAAAGACACCTACTACTTCAGGAAAGTTGGGWACTCACTTTCACTGCATGTGGTGTTTACATATTTATATGTTCAGATTCACATAGATGTATTTGTACATTATTTGCTAAAGCAGTCCTTTAATCATCTTTTATTTGATGACATCCAGGCACAGTGCTAGACCACGTASTGCTGTCTGTGAGTCAGCAGACACATTCCTAGATACATTCCATTCTAGACTCAATTGCACGTGAAGTGTACAATGGACTTCATTCTTCAGAGCAACCACATGCCTTTAGTTTTGAGAATCTCTSCATTATGTCATCAGTCCATTTTCACTTTCTGARTCCTAGAGCTAGTGACTGGCCTATCTAAGGCTGTTCTACAGGAAAGCACGGCATTGCAGAGGAGTTTTGCTCTCTGCCACTTTCAGGTGGTTCTTTCCCACAGAGCATTAATTTTGRGGAACTAAAACCTAGACGCTTTCTTTACACTATGAGCTTTGCAGCTCATGCCTAATGTTGCTGTTATTGATGGTTCCTCAGTGGCACAAATTTATCATGGGCTAAATCTGGGTAGAGAATGCTCAGTTATACCATTTTCCCTTTAAATGTGAGGCTTCAAGTACTACCCTCCTGTTCCTTGTTCCTTTTACATAATCTGTTGTCCCCTTATTCTGCTTGGCTATCCATAGAAAGGGGGTTTTTTGGAACCTTTTCCAGTGATCTCATGAAAGCCCTTCTTTATTAATACTCCTTGGCACCCAACAACTTCAAGGTGCTATTAAAATGTGAAGAGTTTTGGTAATTCACACGTGGATAATTAACCAGACCAGAACAGGTTATTTCCCTTTACTTTGTCCTCTGTCCTGGCAGTGTGGCTGAATTACATGTGCCAAGGGAAATGAGACAAGGTTAAGGATAGATACAGGAATCAAGATAAGGGTCAATCAATACATGGTCTGTCCCCAAAGAAAGAGAATGACGCTCAAGAATAACAAGAGATATGAAAGACAATCTAACTCTATCCCCACTTATTTATATGAGATAGGTGAAGCTCATTGAAATAAGGTAATTGATCCAAGGTTGCCCATGGACCAGACAGATGGTTCAGAGTTTTTCTAGGATAAAACAGAGATATTTAATTGGACTAAGGGAAGTAGCATGTTTCTTAAAAATTATATTCTTATAAGAGTTTTTGTTGATAGAATATCCAAGTTTAACATTTAATCTTACCAGTCAAAGGAACATGTATAAAACCACTTATAAACCCTTCAACAACATATCCCCCTAAGACTGCATTAGTTTTAGCCTTAACTCCTAGGTGTATGTAATATACTTAACCAACTGCAGGTATCTGCAGATACCTTCCCATTCTATTATTTCTGTGCTTGATTTCCTATAGAATATTCTGGAACTTTTCTTACCCTGATTTAAACAATTCACTTATACTTGGTTTTCATAAGAACTACCTTAAATGGGGCTAGAGAGATGGCTCAGCAGTTAAGAGCACTTGCTGTTCTTCCAGGACCCGAATTTAATTCCAAGCACCAATTTGTTGGTTCACGACTGTCTATAACAGTAGTTTCTTAGGATCTGAAACTCTTCTAGCCTCCACAGGCACAAGGCACATATGCATTGCAGAGATATGCATACAAGGAAAATAGCCATATACACATAAAATAAAATTTTATCAAGGAATCTCTTGCCTAGACTAAAACATGTTGTCAACAGTAACTACAAATTTTGATGTTCTCTAGACCTTCAGAGTCTACTTTTTTGCTCATACCCTAATCGATGTTCAGCATGTACATGAAAAACTTTTCATGAGTATTTGTCATTGATATGGTGACTCTCGCTCTGAATTACATTGGAAAAATAACTCACTTACCTGGAAAAGCTTGGGAAATGAATGAAATCCTTCTTGGATACATGTATACTATTTTCTTTTGTGGTATTTTTATATGTTATTATTCATACAATACATTTTAATAATACTCTTTTCTCCCCCAACTTCACCTAAAGACTCCCTTTACCTACTCACTCAAATATATGTTCTCTCTGCCTCTTAAGAAAAAAAAATAAACCCCTAGAAACACAAATCATGTTTTGTGTTGCCCAACTACTCCCAAGCATGAGGTCTGCACTGAAGTGTACCCAGTGCCATGTCATTGAAACCAACAGAGTTTCCATCTCCCAGCAACTATCAATTGTGAGTAGCTTCTTGGCAAAGGGTAGAACTTTGTGCATACTTCCTCTTGTCCATGCTGAGCACGTGTGTGGCTTGGACTTGTGTAGGTCTTAACTGTGCTGTCACAGTTTCCATGAGTTCATACATGCATCAGCTTTGGGACATCTGGGAAAAGCTAGCTTCCTTGAAGTCATTCACCATCTACTGAGTTATCAATATTAACAGTAGGCTCACAAAAGTATATTATCCTCTTAATAACACTCAGGTTTCCTCTTGTGTTATTTCTAGATTTGAAAAATTCTTCTAAGTTTACAAGTGTGCCTGTCTCAAATCAGTTGCAAAATTGCATGTCAAGATGTAGCTTATTCCATTATCAATCTCTGAAATTTTTGTATTCTATTAGAAGAGGCCAATAATGCGTGGCATCTGAGTTGCTGAATAAGTTCATGCTGAATGACAGATCTGCATTCTGACAGTATAAAAAGTCTTGTAATGAATTAAAATGTTTCCAATAAGGACTAATGAATGCATCACAGTTAAAAATAATTCAATCTGTATGATGATTGATTGGAGCCAGAAGATAGGCACAGGCCGCTAAGTTCCTTTACTCTATCACCCAAGCGGTTTCTACATGATGGAGATTAATTCATTTTATTGTGGTGATGAAATAATAATAGAATCATAAAACAAAATAAACCAAGGGGAAGTTGACAAAGTATGTGTTTGATTAATTGCCTTAATAGAATATAGGTGCTGACTACAGTGATTTTTGTTTCCCTCTGCTCATTTTTCAAAGCTTACAGATAGTATGTGTGTGTGTGTATGTATGTGTGTTTGTGTGTGTGTGAGAGAGAGCACACGTGTATTTACTCACACACTTTGTGGAAAAAATTAAACTCCAATGATATGCACTATAATTAATTTGGATTGTCAAACTGATTGGCTAAAGCTCACTTGGGCATTAATGATGCATACTCAGGTGTGGGTATTTTCAGAGAGAGCTAAAAGTGTAAGCYCCACACTGACTGTGGGTGGTACTACACTATGGGCTGAGTTCCCAGGGTGGATAAGAAGAAAAGAAGAGAAGAGAAGAGAAGAGAAGAGAAGAGAAGAGAAGAGAAGAGAAGAGAAAAGAAAGGAAGGGAAGGAATGAGAGAGTGAAAGAAAGAAAGAAAGAAAGAAAGAAAGAAAGAAAGAAAGAAAGAAAGAAAGAGAAAGAAAGAAAGGAAGGAAGGAAGGAAGGAAGGAAGGAAGGAAGGAAGGAAGAGAAAAGAAATGTAGGCACAAGTACTCAAGAATTCCTTTTTTCCCTCTGCTCTCTGATCCAGTCTGAAATGAGAGGGCAGCCTCAGGGTCTTGTCATCATGCCTTTGACACCATGGTGACCTGAAGCCCCTCAAACAGCAAGCCAAGAGAAACCCTTCCTCCCTTAAGTTGCCTTTGTTGGGTATTTCGGTACAACCACAGAAAAAGTAATGAACACTACAAGAGACAAACGTACACAAAGGGGTTTTTAAAATCTGACTTACATTTCAAATCCTTAGGTACAGTGTGCAGATTGGATTGAGTTTTATGCTAATGAGGTGTGGTTTGGACTACAGTCTCCTTTTGAGTGATACCTGGTTTCTCTCTGTGAGGGACAATGGCCCCAATTTTTACAAGAAAACCTGAGAACTCTTCCTGTGACACTTGCCCATACCCTTCGCTTTACCCCTGAATGTTTAGCTGGATGTTTCTTTCACTTGTTTTTAAATCTCACTGAAACTAGCTATAATAACAGCCTGTGGCATTTTAGTACGGATTGTTTTTCCTAGCATCATTTACCCAAAGAAACCAGGCCTAGGGTTGATGTGGGAACTGGCTTGACTTCCCACTGATGCATCCTCCTACCTATTAGTAGGTTCAAAAAGTGTATTGACATGATACCTTTACATATCAAATACATTACTTGTTTGCCCATGAGACTTATTGCAAATACTTCACTTATGTACAAATTTTAGGGAGGATGTTTGATATGGCTAGCAATATCACAGAGTCTGAAGCCAAGGAGCAAATCCAGGGTAGACTGGAAGTACTTCTTCCTACCTATAACAGATCACTGTGAACATGGTCTCCCATTGGAAAACTAAAGCACAAGGAATTTAGAATTTTTCTGAATGAAGTTCAAGTGCATCACAAAGGATGTGGTATCTCTCAGGTCCAGAGGTAATGTTCTATAAAACAAGCAAACTGGCTCAGGGGTCTTTGTCCAGCTTACAGGAGAAGCCGCCATCTTGCCTCGGAGCACCACAGACAGCTAACAGCTAACAGCTAATGCCAGGTACACTGACAGAGTCTGAGTCTAACATCACTTGGGTCCTATCCTGTCAGGCTCTTGCCTGCACCCACAGCCTGAACAGCTCAGCGGGCTATCTGTATGCTGATCCGGTCCTGCACCAACTTTGTCCGGCTTACAGCTGAGGCTGCCATCTTGCTTCAGGGCACCACAGACAGCTAACAGCTAACACCAGGTACGATGACTTAGTCCAAGGCTAACATCGCTCAGGTCCTAACCCATCAGGCTCTTGCCTGCACCCAGAGCCTGAGCAGCTCGGCAGGCCATCTGTACGCCAACCCAGTTGTGCACCAACCCGGGCGGTGGGGGGGGG
>BDUI01000499.1:211262-240468 GCA_002335545.1 Apodemus speciosus | reverse complement strand
CTCATTGATGACTTCCTATCTGGGTTCTAATCTCTGTCTTTTTCCATTTTGTTGAGTTAATTGCCAGAATCTGCTTAAATCATTATCTTCAAGTCTTTGTGTTCTGGTCATGCAGCTAACAGTATCTAGTCAGTGGATATTTGTGACTGTACCATTATTAAAGTTAACCAATGTTTTCAAAACGAAACTGCAAATCCATGATATTCAACCAGACATGTGATCATGCAGACATGTGACTCTTAAATGTTTAATTATTAATTAGTTTAGCAGTTTGGCACCTCTGGTTGAACATAGTGGAAYTGCTTATATTGCATGTTTCTTGATACAGTGCTTTTTGTTAAAATATGTTGATATGYGGTGGCATAGTAAAAAGTGATACAACTTATTGAAAATTAGGGCAGTGAAAAGGCAAAAATAGAAAGCCATTTATAGTAGTGGGATACAGAAATAATACCATTACTATTTTAATCAATCTATTTCTGGTTGTCTTCTTTATGTAACTTAGTATTTATGGACTTAATGRCACTGTAATTTTACTGCAGTATAAACCAATATTCTGACTTAGTGCCCACTTTCTATTTTATTATTAAGTCTTTGAATGGGCTATCAACTATTTCAATCAAAAGTTATTCTGTATCCRTATATTGATTAGGTTATTCAGACAAGAAGTTCTTTAAAATGTAAAAGAGCCTAATATATACCAAGAAATCTCAAAGAGCTTTTTCTCACCCTTTAAGATRTCCTGAAGCTTCCTGTAGATGCTGARACTGATGACCATAACCCTAGTAACCTGAAACAGCTCAGGGATTATCTTACAGTGCAGGAGGTCAGAAGACCAAAGTCAGCCTTACCAAGTTAAGGTATTGGCAGGGCTCATAATTGCTCCAGGGAGAATCTTTTCCCAGCTATTTTAACTTCTGRAGGCTGTCTGTGTTCCTTGGCTCTTGGCCTCCATTTCTGTCATTTCACAATCTGKTTCCAACACCACAGCTAACTCTTGACCCTGTTGCCTACGTTAAGGTCTATCATGATAAAATTTAACCCACTTGACTCAATAACAGCTTCTCCATCCCATGATCTGCAATGTGCCTTAGCTCTTAGACGGTAACACTGATGGGCTTTCAAGTTCACAAKCTTTAGGGACCATTAGATTGTCAACCACAGATTTCATCGAATATAAAGTAAGTTGCACACTATCAATTAAACTATTTTGRATTGTTGTCTGTGGTTCTAGTCAAATAGACTAATTTTTAGCAATTTAGTAGAAGTTCAGTGGTATCGAAAGTATCACCCAGTGTGTACTGCTATATACTTCACAGTGAAATATTAACATGAATAAATAGTTATAGATTTATTTCCTGTATTGCACACACCAAAACTCATACATCCAATCACTTTAGAACCTCTCTCCCCAAATAAATTGTTCTTATTTCTTACTTTTATAATTAGACATTTCGTGAGCATATATGATAAAGAAGAGATCCCCCTCCATTGCCTCAATTAGTACTAATGGATGATCTCCATTCCCAGACATAAGGAAGCTGAAGCACTGATCTTAAATGATTTACTCAACATTTCTCATATTCTCCATGAGAGTCAGAATTTGAGCACAGGTGTTCCATTTTCAGAAATCAAACCCTTAACCACTGGACTGTATTGCTTGCTGCTTCTCTCTGCTAAGGATTTTTTCTTCACTGTCTATAAGCAGAAATCTAATGCAATGCTCTCTTAAAAGTAGTGTAATAGTATCATACTATGCTAT
Organism: Apodemus speciosus; assembly: GCA_002335545.1. Lineage (NCBI taxonomy): Eukaryota > Metazoa > Chordata > Mammalia > Rodentia > Muridae > Apodemus > Apodemus speciosus. The sequence continues at coordinate 238,706 of BDUI01000499.1, read as the reverse complement.
GTCTTTAAAAGAGATTTGGCAAAGTAGAATCATCAGAAAGAGTTAAACAGTTTAAAGACTTAATAAATCATGCTGAAACCACTAGCCAGATGTGTGTAATCGTCTTAGTTCGTTCGGGTTTTATTGTTGTGAACAAATGCCATGACCACAGCAAGTCTTATAAAAGACAACATTTAATTAGGGCTGGGTTACAGGTTCAGCCCAGCATCATCAAGGCAGGAACATGGAGCATCCAGGCAAGCATGGTACAAGAAGAGCTGAGAGTTGTACATCTTCAGCTRAAGGCTGCTAGTGGAAGACTCACTTCCAGGCAGCTAGGGTGAGGGTGCTTTAGCCCACACCCACAGTGACACACCTACTCCAGTGAGGCCACACCTACTCCAACAAGGCCACACCTCCCAACGGTGCCACTCCCTGGCTCAAGCAGTAGTCAGTCAGGAAGTCCTTATCATTATTTTCTATTGTGAGTAAGGAAGACAATGACAGAGGCTGTTATCTGTGTATTTGTTCTTGCAGAAAATATGTACCAGTTTTTTATATTTTATAGGCACAGACATTCCTCATCATATGATATTTACAGGGACTGGCTTTTAAACATCTTGTTTTAGGAAGGAAATGAGGTGAAGAAGCACGTCATCAACCCATAAACTGTGGTCAGAGGAGCAGATCCGCGGCTTACATGTTTTTCATTTACGTTTCTTCACACTCAGGAGGTCCAGCTTCCTCTCCCTTCCTTCTGTTTAGCCGAGCAGAGAGTGTCTTTCTCACTAACTTATGTCCTGTAATCCTCCATTATCCTCCGAAGATTTGAAAGCAAGTATTTTCTTTGAGTTTTATATTAGATAGCTGATATTTTTGGTATCTGTCTGACTGTATTGCTGTTTTTCAAAAAATATCTGATTTGATCAAAATCTGATATGTCTATATATGCTTTAAAATCCTTTTTGCAATGCAGTTCATTATCTTCAAACAAACTGGCAGAGACAAATATTAACATAAAAAAGCATTTTATGTTTTTAAAAAAAATTTGATAAAACTGGTACTTCTTTAGGTAAGTTAGCGTAGCCAAGGTTTCTTATTAAATTTAATGATTTCTGGATATTTCTAGGCATAAATTCTGTAGTTTATTAAAAATTACAATAAACATAAATAATAGAAAACTCAAAATTGACAAGAAAACAAAAAAGATAAATCTAGGCTTAGGGAAAGAAAGCATTATTATATAATGAAAATCATACAAAATAAACATTTCCCATTAAAAACAAAACTCTATTATTCATACCTGGAGTAGTGTCTCCGTGGTTAAGATGACTTGATAACTCTTCTAGGGGACTCCAATTCAGTTTCTAGCAATTACGACCAGTCCATAATGGGATGTGATTCCAGCTCCAGGAGATGTGATAACTTTTCTAGTGCATACAAACACACACACACACACACACACACACACACACACACACACACNAGAAATCTAATGCAATGCTCTCTTAAAAGTAGTGTAATAGTATCATACTATGCTATGTCTTTAAAAGAGATTTGGCAAAGTAGAATCATCAGAAAGAGTTAAACAGTTTAAAGACTTAATAAATCATGCTGAAACCACTAGCCAGATGTGTGTAATCGTCTTAGTTCGTTCGGGTTTTATTGTTGTGAACAAATGCCATGACCACAGCAAGTCTTATAAAAGACAACATTTAATTAGGGCTGGGTTACAGGTTCAGCCCAGCATCATCAAGGCAGGAACATGGAAGCATCCAGGCAAGCATGGTACAAGAAGAGCTGAGAGTTGTACATCTTCAGCTGAAGGCTGCTAGTGGAAGACTCACTTCCAGGCAGCTAGGGTGAGGGTGCTTTAGCCCACACCCACAGTGACACACCTACTCCAGTGAGGCCACACCTACTCCAACAAGGCCACACCTCCCAACGGTGCCACTCCCTGGCTCAAGCAGTAGTCAGTCAGGAAGTCCTTATCATTATTTTCTATTGTGAGTAAGGAAGACAATGACAGAGGCTGTTATCTGTGTATTTGTTCTTGCAGAAAATATGTACCAGTTTTTTATATTTTATAGGCACAGACATTCCTCATCATATGATATTTACAGGGACTGGCTTTTAAACATCTTGTTTTAGGAAGGAAATGAGGTGAAGAAGCACGTCATCAACCCATAAACTGTGGTCAGAGGAGCAGATCCGCGGCTTACATGTTTTTCATTTACGTTTCTTCACACTCAGGAGGTCCAGCTTCCTCTCCCTTCCTTCTGTTTAGCCGAGCAGAGAGTGTCTTTCTCACTAACTTATGTCCTGTAATCCTCCATTATCCTCCGAAGATTTGAAAGCAAGTATTTTCTTTGAGTTTTATATTAGATAGCTGATATTTTTGGTATCTGTCTGACTGTATTGCTGTTTTTCAAAAAATATCTGATTTGATCAAAATCTGATATGTCTATATATGCTTTAAAATCCTTTTTGCAATGCAGTTCATTATCTTCAAACAAACTGGCAGAGACAAATATTAACATAAAAAAGCATTTTATGTTTTTAAAAAAAATTTGATAAAACTGGTACTTCTTTAGGTAAGTTAGCGTAGCCAAGGTTTCTTATTAAATTTAATGATTTCTGGATATTTCTAGGCATAAATTCTGTAGTTTATTAAAAATTACAATAAACATAAATAATAGAAAACTCAAAATTGACAAGAAAACAAAAAAGATAAATCTAGGCTTAGGGAAAGAAAGCATTATTATATAATGAAAATCATACAAAATAAACATTTCCCATTAAAAACAAAACTCTATTATTCATACCTGGAGTAGTGTCTCCGTGGTTAAGATGACTTGATAACTCTTCTAGGGGACTCCAATTCAGTTTCTAGCAATTACGACCAGTCCATAATGGGATGTGATTCCAGCTCCAGGAGATGTGATAACTTTTCTAGTGCATACAAACACACACACACACACACACACACACACACACACACACACACACACACTGAGTTTAGAATATCTCATTGATAACTTAAATAATCACAGATTATCAAATGGCATTTTACTGTACTCCAGCACTAATGAGTCTCCAGCTGGATTATATCTTTAAGAGCAGACTAGGCTGAAGAACAAAGCCCTGCTCGCTAAATTGTTTTCTCCTATTTTTACTTTTGACTGTGTCAGGTACACAAATTTAGTGATCTCTATAGCTTGGTGTACATTTCTATTAGGAAATACTGGTTTGTTAAAATAAAACTGGGGGAGGGAAGAGTGGGGGAAATTGTTGATTCTATCATTGTATATCACAAGTTAGAAAAGAGCTGTGATATTTTTTCCAAAGGGGGGAGGAAGAAATTAGAAACCTAAAGACACCGAAGTTTAACAAGCAACTGACATATTGGCCATTTGCTAGTGCATTTATTTATTATTTGTTGAGTTTCTGCTGTGTGCCAGCCCTACCAGAGTGAACAAGAGCTTCCTACCACGTGGAGCCAATGGGCCAAAATGAAGAGATAATACATTATTTAAGTTAGATACAAATTCCACACTGAGTAATTAGTTTTATGTATATCTCAGTTTAGAAATTGAGGTAAGCATAATTGTCATTATCATAAGACTTTTCATGGAACAATTGGCATATATTGATGAAGTAAAGTAACACTGAGTAAAATATATAAATAAAACTCATTGCTGGCCTAAGCAGTTAGCATCTCTAAAGGGAGAAACAAATGACTATATTTTTAAATTGTACACTCTGGCTTGATTAAGAAATTGTGAAATAATTGCACAATAAAATTGAAAACATAAATTTGGAACTTTACCTTGCACTTTTAAAATCTTTTCATTTTTGAAGAACCAACATATCTGCCTTATGTGGAAATGCCCAGGACTTTTGAAGAACAAAATCATAGAATGTTAAAGGAAATGAATCCCCAGCATGAATGCAAGTAGAAGATTTTGTGATTTCCCCCCCCCCCAACGAAAGCACACAATTTCCCAAGTGGTCATATCAAGTGCATTTCATGCAGAGTTCTATATTAAAAACCTAGAGGGGCTTTGCCTTTTACTCTGTAGTAAATATGTTCATGGGGATATAGAAAATACCAGCCTAGTTATCAGTGTTAACATCACAGAGGGTGATTCTTATTTCTTATAACAGTATATTCATTGGTACTCTGATTATATCATTATAGTTACTCTAAAACCCATCTAAATACAAAGGCTCAGAAGCCTCAGTGTCTAAAACATCCATGAAAAGTGGGATTCCAACCCAACTACAGAGTCCAATCCTGTGGAGAAAAGGACACTGGATAGCACGGCCTTTTGCTCGGGCTGTGTGACAGCTACATGCAAGGCTGTCACTCCAGTCCAGGACTCCTCGGCCCGGTGGGCAGTCGCCACCACACACAACAAAAAGTCCTTTGAGTCACTGAACACTCTGTCGGTTACCTCTCCCCCAAAATATTTGTGAATAACAAGGACTCGTGGAGGATATGAAGTGAACACAGGCAGCTGTGGCCCTCAACTTTTCCTGGCAGTCTACAGTGCCGCCAGGAGGGAAGCCAGAGACACAGGGCGCAGCTGCTGCTGCTGCGTGGGAGGAAAGCTTACCAAGCTCTCCATCTCACCCACTCTGCAGCTGCTRTGTGAGGTGTTGGGAAGACATGATCATTAGCAGATCCACAAAGTAAACAGAGAAAGGCATTCCAGAGGACCACAAATCTTTATCTTGAAGTGGCACAATTCTCTTTTAATTTTTTTATTCGATATATATTGTTTATTTATATTTCAAATGATTTCCCCTTTCCTGGATCCTCCCCTCCCCAAAAGTCCCAAAAGGCCTCTTCCCTCCCCCTGTTCCCCAATCCACCCCTTCCTGCTTCCCTGTCCTGGTATTCCCGTACACTGCCTCACTGAGCCTTTCCAGGGGCCTCTCCTTCCTTCTTCTTGGGCTTTATTTGAAATGTGAACTGTGTCTTAGGTATTCCAAGCTTCTAGGCTAATATCCACCTATCAGTGAGTGCATACCATGAGTGTTCTTGTGACTGGGTTACCTCACTTAGGATGATATTCTCCAGTTCCAACCATTTGTCTAAGAATTTCATGAATTCATTGTTTTTTAATGGCTGAATAGTGCTCCATTGTGTATATATACCACATTTTCTGTATCCATTCCTCCATTGAGGGACATCTGGGTTCTTTCCAGCTTCTGCCTGCTATAAATAGGGCTGCTATGAACATAGTGGAGCATGTATCTTTATTACATGCTGGGGAATCCTTTGGGTATATGCCCAGGAGTGGTATAGTAGGGTCCTCCGGTAGTATCATGCCCAGTTTTCTGAGAAACCACCAGGCTGATTTCCAGAGTGGTTGTACCAGCTTGCAATCCCACCAGCAGTGGAGGAGTGTTCCTCTTTCTCCACATCCTCGCCAGCACCTGTTTTCTCCTGAGTTTTTGATCTTAGAAGTGGCATATTTCTTACAACTGAATTTTACCTTTAACGTACTTCTTAGTTCAGGGGAAATGAGACACTGAAATAAATTACTTCTTGTTTCTATTCTTAGAGGAGGTAAAAGATGATATTCAGTTCTCATGAGCTTGGGCAAGTGAGGTAAGATATTAAAGCTGGTTGAAATGCTGTAACACTATTATAAAAGAAGTAGCAACATTATTAGGTGGCAGTTTACAGAGCTTAACAAAACATAAGCAGAAGGGGCTGGAGAGATGGCTCAGCAGTTAAGAGCACTAACTGCTATTTCAGAGGTCCTGAGTTCAATTCCCAGCAACCACATGATGGCTCACAACCATCAGTTATGAGATCTGATGCCTATGCTGGTATGTCTAAAGACAGCTACAGTGTACTCATATATATGATGAATAAATAAATTATTTATTTACATTCCAGGTATTATTCCTCACACTCCCCAGTCTACCCTCTGACTGTTCCACATTCCATACCTCCTCCCCATCCCCCTGTCTCCACGAGGATGTCCCCAGCATCCATTACCCACCCAATCAGACCTCTAAACTCTATGGGGCCTCCTATCTCTTGAGAGTTAGGTGCATCTTCTCTGACTGAACCCAGACATGGGTCTTCAAGTAGATTTATTTCCAATTTTCTGAAGAACATCCAGAGGAATTTCCAGAGTAGTTGTACCAGTTTTTGCACTCCCACCAGCAATCAAGGAATGTTCCACTTTCTCCACATCCTCGCCAACATGTGTTGTCACCTGAGGTTTGGATCTTAGCCATTCTGATTGGTATAAGGTGGAATCTCAGGGTCGTTTTGATTTGCATTTCTTGGATCACTCTGAACATTTCTTTATGTGCTTGTCAGCAATTCAAGATTCCTCTGTTGTGAATTCTCAGTTTAGTTCTATACCCCATTTTTTAATTGAGTGTTTTGTTTTTTGTTTGTTTGTTTTTTGGTGGTTAGCTTCTTAAGTTCTTAGATATTTTGGATATTAGTCCTCTATGGGATGTGGGGTTAGTGAATATTTTTTCCCAATCTGTAGCCTGCCAATTTGTCTTACTGACTATGTCCTTTGCCTTACAGAAGCTTTCCAGTTTCATGACGTCCCATTTATCAATTCTTGATCTTAGAGCATGAGCCATTGGAGTTTGGTTTAGGAAAATCCCCCCTATGCCAATGAGTTCAAGGCTCTTTCCCACTTTCTCTTGCATAAACAACAAAAAGCAGAAGCAGGGTAGATTACAAAATATTCCTTCATAAAGAGAGGATCAGCAAGATAGCTTTGTGGGTAAAGGGGCTTGCTGCTGAACCCAAAAACCTGACATATATTCCAGGACCTCACATGTAGGACAGATTTAGTCCCCTAACTTGCCCTCTGACCTCCCCACACACACTGTAAAATAACACTGAAAAGAAGACACTATTTGGATGTCTACGATAATAATAGGCTAGAATTTTTCATGTATATCACTAGATAATTTGGGACATCATATAGAGTTCATAGTGATTACTATTTAAATTCAGTCATCAAAATAAGATGCATTTAATAGCTGTCATCTTTTACTTACTTTGCTGGTTGGTATATGTTCACTTAAATTCCCAAAACTAAAACGTTTCTAATTTAATGAAATAATTACTTCATTTCACTAGTAAGAATTATTAAAATACTGAATAAAATATCTTATATTTCAATGAGCTTTCTACTAAATTCCTTCTTAATCCTAACTGATTGTTTTAATGATCAGTTAGCCACACCACTTTCCCCATTCAACTGCCTGTGCTCTCTTAAAAAAAGAAAGAAAGAAACCCCTGAGTATGTTTACTTAGAGAAAGTGGTTACTGTAGTCAAACAATGCATCATACATAATCGCTTTACTAATTATTTTTGCATGTGATTAGTGCAATTACCATTAAATCTTAAATAGATAAAATGTGTGCTAGCATGTTAATTTCATTCAACATTACACAAATTTAAAAATGTCAAAATATTCTGATCATTTCAAGAGATCTATTTTTGTCCTAGTCTGGTTGGGAGACATCACATAAAACTTTTAAATAGTGAAAGCCCTTAGGCCTGATGGTCTAAATTTTTTTTAACAGGACAGTTACCTAGTTGTGTGATTAAGATATAAACTAAAGAACACAAGTACTTTAGGGTAGTGACTAGCTCTCCTTTTACTATTCCAGTAGTCAAAGCTGCTGAGAACCAAATCTGCCGGCTCTCTTTCTCTTGATTTAGAGACACATTGGTGCTCCCAACAGGGAGGAGTTTCTTGAGGAACTTGGCCTGTCTTACCATTGAAGCGAGAGGCACTAACTCACATTTGATTTTACTAGAACATTTATGAGCACAGTAGCATTGTCTTGTCTGTTAGCCAAGTCACTGGGTAGTACTGAACCAACTTGTTTCCAAACCCACTGCAAATTACTTTTCTTTAGAGTAAATTGCCTGTCTGATAACAAATTATTACTCAATTAAATACTTGTGCCCATTAAGAACTCTTGGAAGGCAGTTAGATGGTTCTGTCAGTGACTGTGTGAGGTGGATACTGAGCTGAATTGGGGTCTTTACAGCGGATGTGGAATGGGGTTAATACAAGAATCATGTGAATGATAAAGAGTGAGTTTAGGTTTTCATTTGGCTGTGTGAGAATATTTTCAATCAGTTCTTTTGAATACTCCCTGTTTCCGGATTGAGACCAGGAACTGTGTTACAGCTAGATGGACTGAGAGTCTGAAAGTTATGCAATCTGGAAAATCTGCAGTTCTTTAGTGGTAAGGAAAGGTACCTCTCAATTAGTAAAATGAGAAAGAAAGGACTCAGAAGTGAACTACAAAAGATGCAATCCATGCAACCCGGTAATTAAATTTTCTAGTAAGAGAATTGGAAATATCAGAAGGCAAAGTTTTAAGGACAAAGAGTGAAGAGTGAGGGGTTAGACTCAAGTTGGCTTTGAGTTTATGACCAAATTTCAGTTGGGCCTTTTCACAGAAACAACAAGGAAAGGAAGAACTGAAGGTAGGACCAGCTGAAATGACAAGAAATAATAAAATGGATGAGAATATATCATCAATCTGCATAAGAAACATGTAAAATGAAAAATCCCGAAGCAGTATAAAGTGCTGGCATGTCACAGGAGAAGGGAAGAAACTAGGCCTGGTGGCAGGATCACTTTGGGCTTAGTAATAACTGCATTAAGGGGATGGGGGAAGAAGAGGAGGGGGAAAATGGGGAAGGTGAGAAGGAATGAGTGTCTCAAAGTGYTTGCAAAGGAGAAAGTGATAACATCACCTGCTAGCTGAGACAAGAATTGGACAGAAAACAAGTATGCAAGAAAAAAAGAAATTTCAGATAAGAAGAAAGCATGAATTCTCAGTAAAGATGGGTTCAATTGTAAAGAACTAGGGGATAGCAAGAAGTGAATCTGGGAACTGAATGGCTAGTTACTGGGCATACCGTGAGTGCCAAAAGCAAGCAATCGTGTAAGCACTGCTGTTCTAACTGAAATTAACTAAGGTTCTTTGAGGTTGGACTAAACTGCTTATTTGATCCTTTCCACAGTAGCTGTAGAGGCTTAGAATCGGGAATCCAAAAATATAATAGCTAAGAATTTCTGATAAAGATGATGCAGGTTCATCTAGAATTGTTTGTCAAACGTTACAAAGCTGACAGAGTGTGAGGCGGGGACTGGGTAAATGGCAGAGACTAATGATGGTAGGGAAAAAGATTTTTTTATTTTTGCTAGAAAAACTTTTGCTAAAGGGTAGAGTCTGCTACTATTGGGTTTCCCTAACACAAGATTGATATGAATATCAGCTTAGCGTTTGATTAATCAGTTTCATTATTTGCTCATGAGTAAGTAGACTGCTTCATGGATGCTTGTCCTGGAATACCCAGTTGTATAATTGGTCCATAACTCTGTGACAAGCATCCATTTAGAGACTGGGTTTGGAGTACTTAGGATCCCGGGTACTTGTTTCAAGCACAGAGTTATCTTCCGCCCAAAAGATAGTACTTTGTACATTTATATGAAGTTCGTAGACTCAAAATGAAGCCTTTTGGCCTCACAGTTGCGTGTGAGAATACAGAACTCACAGCTTTTGGTTTAGTTGTTTAGGACAAATCACCCTCTGAGTTTAGTGGAGCTCATTTCCTTGGCAATATTCTTTCATGTTCCTGAATCATCAGGAATGTGCATCACAAAAGACACATTCAGTTTTCTGTGTTCTTATTTTATGTGACAAACTTTTCTAGTTTGACTTAATTGTCAGCTTGACACACACCACCTAGAGCTATCAGAGGAAAACCTATACTGAAAAACTGCATAAATCAGATTGAATATGTCTCTCTTGATTATTAATTAATAGAGGAGAGACCAGCCCATTGGAGGTGGCACCGCCCGTAGGTAGGTAGTCCTGGACTCTATAAGGGAGCTAACTAAACGTAAACTTATGAGCATTATTTCTCTCTGGTTTCTCCTTCAAGTTCCTACCTTGAGTTCCTGCTCTGACTCCCCTCATTGATGGACCTTTCCATCCTCTAAGTCACTTTTTGTTGAAGTATTTTATTACAGCAACAGAAAAGAAGCTAGAAAAGTAATTTTCATTTTATTTTTTTTATTTTTCATAGTAGCCAATGTCCTTCTGAGAGTATTACTAGAAGGGGTATTAGGTCAGAAGTGTCACAAAGAAGAATCTGCTCCAGGTGTCAGCTGTCTTTGGTACTCCATTGCAGGAGACATTTCAGAGTTGAGCAGCTCTTGTCACTTGGGCCTTAGAATATCTAGAGAGAGCAGAAAAAATAAGCTCTGTACGATGCATCCACAGAAGCTAACACAGTGTTTCCAGAGTACATCAAGAGAGACTGATAAAAACACCAGAAATTTCTGAGCTAGCACAGCAGGGTAAGAAGTGACTTCTAATCTGCACATGGGTATCGGAACCATTTTCCTATACATAAACAGAAATGGATGGTTTGTATAAGAAAAGATGATAAATTAAGTGGCACTCCTGAATGAGGGAATCCCCTAGACAGTTCCAGAGAAGGAAGTGATAGATATGGATGAGGAACAGTAAGATGATAGTGGGAAGTGTTTAGGCTCACGGATCACTGGCTCTCTGGGGAACATTTATCAAGTGTGTTTGCCTGAGCCCTGCTTATGAGCATGTAAGTGAGGTCATCTTGGTCTCTCAGTATCAGTTATGTTTTGACTTTCACCTCTCAAAGTGATTTTAATTTCCTTCTGCTTGGAAACCACTTCACAGGAAAAGAAAATAAGACACTAAGTGCTTGAGCTTGACACTAAGCTGGAACTTAAGCTCCTCAGGAGATGAGACACTCTCTTTTGGTCTCTGAAGAGAACACACACACACACACACACACACACACACATACACACACAGAGAGAGAGACAGAGACAGAGACAAACAGACAGAGACAGAGACAGAGACAGAGAAACAGGAGAATTATAAATAAAAAATAAATATTAATTGAAAAGAGTCTATATAATTTAGTAGCCAGTAGAAACTCATTTTCTTTATACTTTCAATACATTAGCTTTAAAGGGAAAAAAAATCATGCTACATAATTTTGTCATTGTTGATGGATGTTTTTTGGATACTCTCATTTGTATCTGTGCCAGTGATACTTATTGCTAATATTTCTATATCATCTAGAGGACAGTTCTAGAAGACAACTTCCAAATGATAGAAAACTAAAGTAAGAAAACCAGAAAATTCATAAAACATTGAAGAATCAAGTCACATTGGTATTGAGCTGTTGCTGGCAATTCATGGCCATTTCTAGAAGATTACTGTAAGATACTCTTTTCTTTTCCAAGGGAAGAAAAACCTATAATCGATGAGGCAGAGACACTGCCTCAAACAGAAGTCTTGTATTTTAATTAGATGGCGAGTTTCACTGGCTGGATCTCAGGCCCAGTATTTTTATACAGCTGGGTTGCCAAATAAAATAAAGGACACTTAAACATATTTGAATTTCAAACAAAAATGAGTCATTTTTTGTTTAAGTTTGTGGGATTAAACATAGTTTGAAAAGTGACTTGTTTATCTGAAATTCAAAGTTAACTGGTGTATTTTATAATTGTTTGTTATGTCTTGAAACTTCATCCTTGTAACTTGCCAAGCCAAAAAATACTCAACACAGAGTAAGGGAAATAGTGAACAACTATGTTTCAAGGTATGAAGAAGAAAAATATCCCCTTCCTTTCACTGTTTATCAAAGGTGAATGTTAAAGAGCCAATTTGGCTGCCAAAGAAATGTGTGTTTAATTCCCTGGTCAGTCCGTGTGCTGGGTACACAAGGTTAAAGTTTATATTCCTTCACTTGTCTTGAGACAGTGTTCCTGTTTTCAGTTGCTGCCCATCTTGTAGGCAGGACAAATGGTAGGTAGAAGGTTTTGTGGTATGTAGACTTTGGACTGACCTAAACACTCTGCATATATATAATTAATTAATTACAGCAGTTGTGCAGCTTGGTATTCGTGTGGGACTCCTAACAGCAGGAGCAGGGACTACCTCTGACCCTGTTGCCTCCCTTTGGAACCCCTTTCCCCTCCTGGACTGCCTTTTCTAACCTCGATTAAAGAAGCCCCAGTCTTACTGCAACTTGATATGCTAAGGCTGGTTATTATCCAAGGGAGGGCTCCTCTTTTCTACAGAGAGAGGGAGGAGGAGTGGATAGCAGGAGAAGAATGGGGGGAGGACTGGGAGAAGAGGAGGGAGAGGAAACTTCTTCGATCAGGATGAAAAGTTTATTAATTAATTTTTAAAAATTAGTTTTTAAGAGGAAAGTAAGTAGAAACCAGCCTCTCTGTTCTTCAGTTCCTTTCTTTTTCCAGATGAGGAGACATGACAAAGGACCCACGTCCTTTACCTCAGCCTAGCGTTTGGGAGTGACTCCAAGCACTTTCCACTTCTGGTGCTCACAGAGGAAAGCAATAGGAAATACAAGGACCTCAACTTTCTGCTTATCCAGGACTGTTGTGCATGCAGGTGTCTTCTGGCTGGACCATGGAATTTACATTAACCCTTTTCGTGAACATAAGTGCTGACTATTTACTTTCTGGGACTTTTAAGCCCAGAGAGACCTGTCTGTGTTCTCTGTGCACCTGAGAACAGGTCTCCAGGAACAGTTTTATGCACACTGCTAACTGAGTGTACTCCACCAGTTTATTTGCGGATATTTCAACTAATTATCTCGCCATGGACCTTTGAGACAGATTTGGATGACTGTTCAATTAATAGAACTAGAGGAGTAATTAAGGAGAATTCTATCTACCTGACTTACCCCAATGCCCACAATTCACTGTGAACATTTTCATCTGAATGTGATTAATCACACACATTCTTGAACCGAAATGAAAGGTCACCCATGCGTTGTACCCAGGCCCTGTGTCTAAGGGCATTATACCCTGGTTGTCTGTAATAGATTCACACTACATTATGGTTTGAATGTGGGCGTTTCAGCATGCATTCTGCTTCCCAGTAAGTGGCCCCTCTAGTATCTGCCAGTTCCTAATAACTCTTTGAATTGGCCATTCTTTTGTTTGTTTGTTTGTTTGTTTGTTTTGGTTTTTCGAGACAGGGTTTCTCTGTGTAGTCCTGGAACTCACTCTGTAGACCAGGTTGGCCTCGAACTCAGAAATCCATCTGCCTCTGCCTCTGCCTCTGCCTCTCAAGTGCTGGGATTAAAGGTGTGGGCCACCACCGCCTGGCTTGAATTGGGCATTCTTAAAAGACAATAGATTTGTCAATGTCTGGGTCTCAAGGAAGAAGTTCAAAGGATCTCTTCCCTATATGGCTGATTCTGTCTCATCAGACTTGTGAGTTCACCATGGGACCAAATTCATGCCCAGATTTTCATTCTCCTCCTCCTCAGCCCACTGGGTAGATGTTTCACACTGCAGCAACAACGCTAAGAACTTTTCTAAGAGATCAAATACTTAACTCGGTAGGTAAGTTAAAGATACAGTTAGCTACTATTTGCCTCTAAACAGATAGTGGAGGAGCTTCAGACAGACCCAGAAAAGCAACTCCAGTGAAGATTAATGAATGTAATTTTCCCATTCATTTAGGATTTCTGTAATAAACCAAGGCAGGAGGAAAGATAATTCAATAACCACACCATAGACTTTAAGCAATTCACAAAATCAAGAATAACAATCTTATCCAGGCGGTAATGGTGCACGCCTTTAATCCCAGCACTTGGGAGGCAGAGGCAGGCGGCTTTCTAAATTCGAGGCCAGCCTGGTCTGTAGAGTGAGTTCCAGGACAGCCAGGGCTACACAGAGAAACAAACAAACAAACAAAAAACAAAGAAACCCAAAAAAAAAACAAAAACAAAGCAACAACAAAAAAAGAATAACAATCTTAGATTCTTGAAGGAGACATTAGATACAAGTTTAAAGATAGGAAAAATAGATCGAAAGACATCACATGACTTAGTGACCATAGTGTGGTTTCAGAATGGCATTGCCTATGTCTTTGTGAAGGTCTTATAAAGGACTAGATTTTGGGCAAAGTTTTTCTCTCCTTTGGCTATTTTAGTTGTGTGATAGAGGCATAAAGGCATCAAGGGAACTGTGAAAGAACAGAAAAACAAAATTTTAAGAATGAATTTCTTCCATTCCAAACACAGACTAATTTGGTTTGTGCGTGTCCCACGCATGCTGGAAGTGATAGCATAAGGTTTTGTGTCATTTCATTCATGAAGCAAATTTTTTATGGTGTGAAGTCTTTCTTTTGTGGCATTCTGTTAATGAACAAATATATTTCAAACATTCAGGCTTTTAGTTTATAGTATTTAACTTGTATATATTCTAACATATTACTATGAGCGGTGCCATTTCTTTCATATAAGATTTTGGTTTTGTATGAATGAACAATATCTTGGGTAATTTTTCATTGTGCCATATCTATTTTACTCATCCTTACTAATGATATGTAGGTGGGTATCAAGCAACTAGACAAGCAAATTATGTGTGACACGGGACCTCAAGGGATTCGAAAAACATCTTTCTGGTGTTGTTTCTAAAATGAGTCATAATAAACCAAGGGAAAACATCTTTAAGGATATGCAAAACAAATCTCAAAATAAGCTAGAGAGGATCCCTGAGTGAACATGCTGGCCCAGATGTGCACAGCCCCTGGGTCTGTGAGCGAGGACACTGGCCCAGCATGTGCAAGGCTCCAGATTCACTCCTTGGCCCTAGAAAATAAAAACAAAATAATAACTTCCAAAAAGATGACCTAATATCTAGCAGATGTGCAGCTTGGTCTTCATGTGGGTCCCTCAACAACTGGAGCAGGAGCTGACTCTAACTCTGTTGCCTGCCTGTGGATCCTGTTCCCTTAACTGAGCTGCCTTGATGGGCCTGGGGCTTGGGGTGGGGGGAGATGTACCCAGTCCTGCAGTGACTTGATATGTCACTGTGAGTTGGTACCCAGGGGGGTATCCCCCTTCTCAGAGCAGAAGGGGAGGGGGACATTGGATTTGCTCTGTGAGGCAGGGACTGGGGTTGGGGGCTATGATTGGAATGTAAAGTGAAGAAATAAATTAATTAATGGGAAAAAAGAGTAAGTAAAATCATGTTCACAAACATTGGCTGAGGTGTATTTAAACTATTGAATTTTGAGAAGTAATTTTCAACTGTGGGCAAAATTAACTGTGAGTAGATAGATTTCATGTTAATCTCAGCTGCTTTTTCCTAGTTTTGCTACTTTGTAGAAAATGCAAATGAATACCTAGTATAAGGTAAAACTATGCTTAGGAGAGTGTACTAGTGTGCAACTTTGATGAGGGCCATTCTCAGTAAGCTTGTCACCTATACATCTTGAGGTCTAGGAATATTTTCTGGGGTGGCCCTTGTCAACTGAACCCAGGGGCCATTACACTCTTTCCCCATTTACAAAATTAGAAATGAAGGAAAGAGTTAACAATGTTGTTTGCCTGGGGAAGCTATGGCTTTAGAGAAGCCCAGTTCTGAAGCTATAGTAAGCCATAAGATACATAATCTTTTCCCTAAAATATTTTGTAGCCATCAGTTACTGTACCCACCTCCAGAGAGAGGCTCAGTATGTGCCTGTCAAAGGTGATCTTCAGGACCCCTGCAGGTATTGCTCCCTGGAGTGGTTTTAATGTCTTCTTTGGGGTTGCAAAGAACATCCACCATCACTTACCTCATGAGCTTTAATCAGCTAATAAACGTCAGAGTTTCTGACGGCATGGTGTTATGGTGCCACTGTATAATATTATTAATAATCAGAATATAATTACCTCAACTGGAACTTTTCCAGAACATAAAACTAATACTCATTCCTGCTTGATGTGAAATACTTCCCTCACACCCATTAATCATTGATGTCGGCATGTCATTAGCAAATCTAGCAAGAGCAAGATACCAAGTGTCACTATATGAACACTGATATTTAACTGCTTTTGCATTAAAAGTCTTTACATAGGAATAAGATTCCCTCGATATTTATTGCCTTATTTATGCCACAATTGCAGGCACTTTGATAAATGGAGTAATCACTTCTAATGTCACTGTGGTCATGAAATGCATTTTAGTGTCTTCTCTGGCTGTAGCTTAATAATTCATTTCAGCACATCTATTTCAAAATCACAGTGGGTTAATTTGATAGACAGAGAGCTAGAAAGAAAGGCTCCTCTTGTCAACACAAATAGCCTGTGTTTTAGAATTAGTGTCTACCATTCAATATTAACTTCATAGGCGTATGTTTGCTCGCCACCTTTGGTGATGGGTCCCATTTTTAAGATTTGATACCTTTAATGTTTGGACATAAAGGTCATAAATAAATATGCTTAGTTTAATAAATGATTTCTCAAGTCTGAGTGATATTTCCTCTATCTTATCTGCTAGTAAATCTAACAGCTCATTAAAACCAACTCTTAGGAATGATTAGAGAATTTTATGGTCATATATTTTAGTGAAATAATGACAAAGGAAGTGATATTGGTGTTGACTTGAAGAAAAGAGACATATACATCAGGGTTACATGCAAGTTCGCACCTTTAATCCTAGCACTTGGAAGACAAAAGGAGCCATTTCACAAATCACAGGCCAGCCTGAGCTACATAGAAGATTCTGCTCACAAAAAAGTGGAGGTTTTTGTTTTGTATCCTTTTTAATGAATTTTAAGGGGCTGGAGAGATGGTTTATCATAAGAGAACATATTGTTTTTCTAGAGGACCCAGGTTTGATTCCCAAAACGCATGTCAGGTAGTTCACACCCTCCTATAAGCTCACTTTCAGGGCATCAGATGGAATCTTCTGTCCTTGTGGTTGCCTGCATTTATGTGGTACACATAAGCTCATATGGGCACATTGTATATTCAGAAATAAGTAAATAAATATTAAAATCATAGTTTATCTTGTTTGTGGCACATTTCAGATACAAATGATTATAAAGCACTCATTAAACCTTGCCATTCGGAAACTTATAATCATCTGGGGATAGATATAGCCAATAGGCTGTTATCTGATAGGCATTGGTAGACCCTAAATGGAAACTCAAGGCTCAGGGACTTTACAGAGGATGACATATTAATTCCAGTGGCGTTTTTATAGTATATCACTTAATGTGATGTATTAAGAAGTCAACCTAGAATAGTCACACGATATCCTAACCTATGTGTAACACGGGCTGGGCTTGAACCTGAGATTCTCCTGCTTTCACCTCCCTGAAGCTAAGATTGAAGGAATGAGCTACCTATGCTTGAGATACAGGATGCTAGGAATTGAAACTTTGACTTTGAGTATGGCAAAGCATTCTACGGACAGAGCCTGGTAAACATGTATCATTGATAAGTACTCACTGTGAAGCTCAATGTGTCTGTATTTTCCCATTTTAGAGACGCCCAAGCAGATGGCCCGCAATGAAGTTTCGAAGAGGATCAGGACATCCTGCCTATGCAGAAGTTGAACCAGTCGGAGAGAAAGAAGGTTTTATTGTATCAGAGCAGTGCTAAAATTTTAGGACAGAGCAGCACCAGTACTGGCTTACAGGTGTTATGACTAAAACTTTGCTTATGCGTTTAAGACAAACAGACACACACCCACAACCACATACAAAGGAGCCCTAAACTGCTATAGACAGAAGGGCGACGAGATTCCTGGACAAGCCCAGCCCAGGAACATTGAAAGGAAAACTGAGACTTGTACAAGACACCATGTACACTGAATAAAGAATTCCCTAGTGGAATGACATCCATGGTTCACAAGGAACATCTCCTGTGGACTTGCCAGGAGTGTGACGAGATGACGATGCTTTTGGTTTAGGTGCAGGGTTGCAAAGGGATCAAGGAAACAAATATGATAATAAATAAAGCTTTAGTTCACAAGGGATCTACACCTTTGGTTCAAATGTTCTTCTCTGACGTCTCAAAGATAACCATGTTCCAAAGCCTGAACACTTTCACTGGAAAGATCAATGGTGAATGTTTCCAGATCACAGGGAACAATAGCTCACACAAGAGCAAAACCAAACATGAATGGAGGTTTTACTATCTTTTCCAAACAGATGATCGGCAAAAGGATTTTATGTTTTGCTCTAGATGCCGTTATTCCAGACAAGTTTATTACTCTGCAGGATGAATCTTTCATCTGTTCAGAAGTTCAAACTATACCTGCCTCTTCCTTGGTAATGAATACCCTTTCTGTGAGCTGTGACACAATTCCCTAATGTTAAGCTAAGGACTGGAGAGGAAGGAGTAGCCGGCGAGGTTTTCCATTCTCTCGATGTAGAATAAGATGAGATTTGCTTTATAAGGTGCTGCTTCCTCTCCCATCTGGAGTCCTGTGGAGCCTGATTTGCTCTTGGCTCATGAAAATGGACAGAAATAAGAAAAATAGTCATGAGATCATTTTTTGAAAACAATATCTTAAGGGAATTTTTTTTGAAATTCGCCATATCTGTATGAAAAACCCATTTCATTGTCAGCACCTAAGATGCCATTCAAGTCAACATATCCCTGGTGATAGGGGAAAAAAAAGAAATGAAATAACCCTGCTGAATCACACAGTAATTTTCTTTAAAGCACATAGTAGTTACATAAATATATATATATAAATATATTTTTGTTTATAACTAACACAAGGCAGGCTCTTGTGGCTCTAAAGAGTGTATTTTGTCATCAAGACAAAACAAATGCAAGATGCATCACTGGTTTCTTCCATAACATTGAAAATGATCCTCAATATTTTTTATGTTACTTCCAGGAGTGGTTCATTCAGCTGCAGCATGTATCATTTTGTTGCCTCTTGCATTCCCTGTACCATTTACACCAACCCCTCCTGTCCTTGATTCAAAGAAGTAGTTGTAAATGTCCCTCAAGTAGAGTTTTCATTTATACTCTTGATTGCAATCCAATTTTTTGGGGAAGTGTCCATAAGTAAAGAAAGTAAAGGTACCAGTCAAGAAGGAAAGAGGTAAAAGTAAACCATATCCCCTAACCATGAGTTCAGGTACTGTGGTGTACATTCCTACAAATGGTTTGCCCTGTAAACCTTTCACATTCTATGCCAAGGAAAGTCCTGGCTCTTATAAGGTACAGCATACATCATTTGCAGATTCAAGTTTCACAAAGCAAAGGTCCTTACAGGTAGCACCTCCCTGACAGTTTACAATCTGGGTACAATGTCTACACTGGACAGCTGACGGTCACATTATCATCTGCCAGAAGCAGACTTCTTTACTGTCACATGTATTTTACTTTATACTTTATACTTGCAAATACTTCAAGAATGTGACAATGGTAACTTTTCCCTAACCTTGGTTTAAAAATGACAGAATGGAAAGACAGAAGAGGAATGTGATTACAGGATGTGATGACCATCTGTGCCCCAGCTATGCTCGTGTTATATATGCAATATCTCAGCTTATTATTGTCGGTACAGTTTTGGTGAGAAAGCAATTACCAAATGACTTGCCAATGTAATTGGTGCAACTGGTATTCTACAGACACATATGGGACACATAGACGACTTCCTTTTAGGGGCGAGATAAGGATGTTTTCACTCATTTTGACAATAATCATGACTTCCAATAGCAGTGGGTTGGCAGCTGCCTACATATCTTTGCATATGTTTTTCACTCCTTGCATAATTCCTTCAAGCAGTATTATTAACCTTATATTCTTCAATGCCCATCTTCCAGTTTAGACGTAAAATAATCAATAGTTCTTTTAAATGAATGCACAAGACCCTGTAAATTATTCAGTATGCCAAAGCACCAAGTAACAGGAGAAAAATAACTAGAAGTCAAAAGGATGCTAATTTATGTGGAAATGTTCAAAAATAATTGAGAAAGAATAAAAGTTCTGCTTTGCATGAGTTCACAAGGAGTAAAAGGAAATATTGGGAGAATCTCTTCCTGCTATGAATTCTAGTTCTCTTTGTGCTTCTGGTTTGTTCTTGATTCCTGTTTTCTTCAGAAGAAGGGCAGAGAGGGTTTCCAAAAACTCCAAAATGGAGTTCAGTGGCATGGACTTCATCTGAATTAATCATTACAAAGGGTAAACACAAGCAGCTTGGTCAACATTCTGTAAGAATGAAGAAAGACTAGCACTGGCAGTTTTATGAGAAAAATGACAATGGGATGCATACAACCTTAGAGGAAATCAGAGAAATGGTATTACAAAAGAACTTACATTTGTCACCTTAATTACTTGGAAGAGTACTAATCAGTGATCAGAGTTACAAATCAACCAAGATGTTGCAGGCCAGATGTTATTGGCATGTTTGTGAATGATTGAGACCTTATGGGACATTAACAAATAGAAAGAGAACAGTTAAAGGTGAAGGGCAACTGAGCAGAAATGGTTTTACAGGAAGGTTTTTAGGGTATTTAGTAGATTCTCATATATATTATCTAGAGTGGTGCTGTCCACTGTTATGTCTTCTAGCCAGTTATGGGTCGTGATCTTTAAGCTGAATAAATTTACATTCAGTTGTCTGGTCACATTTTGAATGACCCACAGGCACACATGGCTCATGGCTACCATTGTGGGCTATACACAACACTTCTATCATTGCAGAAAGTTTTATTGTAACATACTATAATGTTTCAATTGAACTATTTGCTTTTGAAGGAAATAGTGGAAGAAAGGAAGGAAGGGGGAGGGAAGGGAGGAAGGGTATTTGATAGTTCTTAGGTACATTAAAACAATTATTTTCTTGTAACCTAAGAGATGCCTCATAAAGAAATGACGAGAATACCAGTGGACATGGTGTCTTTGTATCTTCATGGTGTTTTCTTGGAAACACCACTTCAACTGCTGGGAGTCTCAATTTTCACATTGGAAAAATAAATATATTTTCCTGTCTTTTTTTGTAAGATTGTTTTACAGACCGATTGATACAGATGTAAAGATGTTTGAAACCTTACAACGAAGTGATCTATAAAGCACATATCTGTAGGGCAAGCACCAAATTGCACAGAAGGGAAGAATAGTCCATCAATCCAAAAGGCAACTCATGACAATCAAGGCAATATATTCCTGAGAAAGTGTCAAAGCACATAGAGAAACTGCACGAGTTTATTTTGGTCCATGTTTTTCTTTCCTGCCTCTTTCTCTTATTGGCCAAATCTCCTGTGTCTCCCTCATTTGCCTGGACTCTGTCTTATGTAGAGTCACTATGTGCCTCATTGTTTGTTCTGCTCAGGAATCCCAGCATCTTAGCAGAGGCTCTTTTGAAAGCAAAATAAATGACACTGCAAACATTAGTTATCTCTTATTTATTTTGTTTCTATTATGAAAGCAAGGAGCTGTGATGTAATACTATATAAATATGGGGGAAACTTGCTTTTGATGTAAGTTCTACAAATGCCAGATTTTATAAGAGAAATAAAACCACCTTAAAGTATGCGTATGTCCAGATAATGCATAGTGTGGGAAGGCATCTCATACAACCTGTTCCTTTCACTGATGTGAAAGCCAAGCTTAGATGGATACAATAATTGTCATTGGTATCAAAAGCGGGTTTTGAACTTCAACATCTCAATTGCTTTTTCTCCTTTTGATTGCTGTGGCTTACCTTCCTCTGTAAGTAATTAAGACAACTAAACATCTGGAAGTCATAATCCATGAAAACATTAAGTTCACCTCATATAAGGGTGATCTCTATATACTGTACTATAGTATGAAGCATTGAAACACTACTCTTCTATGCTGTTACTATCATAAGAATCCTGYTGTTCTATTTCAAATGCCATCTCTGGTGGGGATCCTTATGTGTCCCCTCCCCACCTCCTCAGCTGTGGCCATCAGTTAGCAGTGCTGTTTATCTTTGTCATTTGAATGTTTTTCTGCCTTTGTTTCATTTCTACTCAATGGTATTTGAAAACTAGTACTGTTTATTGAAGAATTTCTGCCACCTAGATAATCACCATTTTTTACTTGTTCATGGAAACTGTTCAGAAACTTGTGTTCCTAGAAGGTATTATGGGAAAAGATTGTGAGATCAGGGGTGTTACCTATGATATATTCATATCGTTGTGTTTTTATAAAGCACTTTACATTTTATAGAGTATGGATTCGTGCTGTTACTTGTTCTTTCATTGAACCACAGAATTAATTTTCCTATGTGTTAAGCACCTACTGTGTGGAAGTTACTCTGCAGATCTGGTATAGGAAAACAAGTTATACAGTGGTTTTTGTTGTTGTTTTGGTGTGTAAGTGTGTTTGTGTGTGTCTGTGTGTGTGTGTGTGTCTATGTGTAAACTGTTCAGAGGGCTGGAGAGATAGCTCAGTGGCTAAGAATACTTGCTATTTTTTTTTTCAGAAGACCAGAGATTGGTCTACAGTGTTCACAACCATCTATAACCCAAGCTCTAGGGGGTACTCATATTGTTTTCTTCTCTCCATACTTACATACATATACACATATATAAATAATTTAAATATTAACAAGTCTGAGTAAATAGTTTATGTGATAAATATAAGATTATAATACAATTGGTCTACAGTGTTCACAACCATCTATAACCCAAGCTCTAGGGGTACTCATATTGTTTTCTTCTCTCTCATACTTACATACATATACACATATATAAATAATTTAAATATTAACAAGTCTAAGTAAATAGTTTATGTGATAAATATAAGATTATAATACAATAAGATCCTCAAACACAACTTTGCAAATAAGAAAAGCATTACTCCATCAATTTTTAATTCAAAGAACTATTTGTTGTATTTCAAATAAGCTGTTAATCTTATGAATGAGATTAGAAAGGCTCAATGGTCCAGGAAAAATTGTCCATTCACTTAAATGTGTACTGAGCAGACCCAGGGTAGAGTTTCTCTTCCCTTGCATGGATTCTGCTGCCATTTTAAAATGGTGGACATCTTTGCTTTTAAACACCAGTGCATCTAAAAAGTTTTTACCCTTTAGGTTCACTGCAGTTGTTCTGTCAGAAGACAGGCTTCATTTCCTCAACTCAGCATTGTTGACACATGAGGTCCATAGGTTTCTGTTGAAGGTGTGCAAAATGAGTCTCTACCTTCTAAACCCTAGGTCTTTGGCGACCTTCATGACTTTTATTGATTACTCAGAAGCATACAAATCCCTCCAAATAAAAGGCATTTATTTATAGACATCATTAGTGTTCCCAGGGTGCAAAATGGGAAGAGGATGGCCAAAGCATCCCTTGTAAAATCCCTCCCTGTATTGCCTGGTAAGTCAATTCTGTCAGGAGTCTGGCCCCAGAACAGTGGTAGCCACCTGCAATTCAAGCCATGGGAGGTAGGTTCAGGAGGATTACAATTCTGTTTTGAGGAGAGAGGTTGGGGGAAAGATTTAAAGAAATCTCCCTTTCCTGTATTATTTAATCTCTATCATATGTTTATCTTTATTCATATCAAAGCATGAAATCACAAACTTCAAGCTACAGAAGTAGCACATATTTCAACTACAACCTAACATAACCTTTATCTAGCACTCTGCCTCTTGCTCTAACAATTATTATGAGGAGCTAATTAAGAGGAGACTGGAAAATAGGCTATTTTTGGAAACTTGAAATTTGGCTGATGGGTCATCAGTCATCAGCTTGCCAAGCAATGACACCTGGTATCCATAACTTCTGAGGCAACAATCTTTACTCAACACAGAGCCATGACCCCGAAGTCATGCAGTTTGAGTATCTCAGATTTGGATCGTTTCCCTCATCTACAAATTGGAGCTGCAAAATGTGCGTGGAAGATAAAGCTGCTAACATCTAATTTTAAGTAAGCCTGGATGGCCTTTCTCTGTTAAATTCCTCAAAGTTTTCCTATTAGGAGCATAAAAATACTCTTTCCTGTCACCTAATAAATTATGTGCTTAAAGCAATAGTGAGGATGTGGAGGGCTTTGTGCTATTCTATGAAAACAACACTGCCCCAAGGCACTGAAAATTCAGAACTTCGGACCTGAGATAGTTAAGTATGTCACGCCAGTGTGTATGACTTTGATGTGCCTTATGTCAGTGTCCCTGAAGTTCAGTAGCTTCTTGTGGATAACTGTCAATAGAGTCAGTTAGTACTTGTGTTTATTTTGCCTCAGTTGAGAAGCTTGGTGAAGCTTCATGAAGATAATCCTTTACAAATATTCCAGAAGAGCAAAGGACAAAAGCTGGAATTTGGTTTTCTTTTTACCTTTTCTTGAAGACCAATGAGACTAGATAATATCCAGAATTATTCAGTTCATATTAATTACTATGCACAATAGAAAACTTTAGGAAAAAAGTCTGTAGGCCTTGAATACTGACAAAGACCCCTGGGAAATATTCTCACTAGAGAGCATGAAATCAGAAATCTCCAAATTGGGAGAACCTCATAGGTGTGCATAGTTTGATACTCTCACTCTCCTGTCAAACTATGTGGTAGTACTTCTCTAGGTTCTGGATCACCTGGTCCACTAAAATCAACTTAAATTCTACCACAGTTGCCTAATTATTTCCAGGCATAACTTTGACAGCATTCAGTGCCTACTGCCATTACAGTAATTATTGCAAAGAAGCCTGATTCCCTGAATCAAATTCCTCTTAGAATTTTGTAGAACAGCATCACATTGGCTTGTCAATTATTTTATTTATTCTGAAGCAGTAAATGCCCAAATAGTATCTGCTAAAACCTTACAGCACATTGTCAACACCAAAAGGTTTTGTTACATTCTATCCATGATGAATGGCTGAAAAATGCAAATCACAACCTGGCATTCATCTTTGCCTAATTTCTAAGATTTATTAACACATGATAGTTATTCAAAAATTCTGCTAATAGATTAAAATGAAAAATGCTTTGGCAGATATTGATGTATGTATTCATTTTATATTTCAGCTGAAATATCTCAATGATTCTATCTCTCCCGAGGGAGTATGGATTTTTAACAACAGCCTCTCTTCTTCCTTGCATTATAAAATATGTGTGTGTTAATTAAGATAGCACTCATTTATCATGCAACTGTAATCTTTTGGAGCCCATCAACACAGGCATAGCTGGAAGCAGTCTACAAGTTTGGTACATGAACTGTGTACTTAATAGTGACTGAGGAAACATGAGTCCAAGGGATATCAATAAAGACCATTATGTACAATCAGGCAGCGTGTTCAACTCTTCAGAGAAGTGTTCAAATAAATATTCAATGAGGGTCAGTTGAAATTTAGGTCATTCAGACACAGGAACGCAGATTCTGGAAGTGACAACAATAGCTAGTGATAGGATGACACAGTATGATATCAGTCTAATCCTCAACCATGGCTCACACACATTTCTTTGACAGTACTACACCTAATACCGCCAAGTCCCTTGCCCTGGAGACTTGAGTTACTAATAATCATGTAGTTGCTTTTCCAGTTATCACCTTCAAGTTAAAAGCCTGAAACATACTGTTCAATTTGTGTTTCTATGAGCCATCCAACCACACAAAAGCAACAAAAATCACATGAAATATTTTTTCCCAGAAATCAATAAAACAAATTTCTTTCATCTACAATCCCCAAGATTTATCTGTGAGAAAGTTGATATCTCAGGACCTGAACTCCACCGCTACTGTCTGAATGCCATAATGACAATTATGTGAATATATAATGGTAATTCAGGTTGTCATAGCATAGCAGGAGGAAGAAACCCTGACTGATTCTATTAGGGTCCTCTGAAAATAATAGTAAAAGAAATCAGAGCTTCCATTGGAATAAAATGTTAAAATCTGTTTTAGAGAAACCAACTAAGTGTGTTCAGAAACAGATGTCCTCTGTATGGTGTAACCCAAGTATTGGGGACCCTGGCTAAGCACTGAGAGAACACTTCATTGACTGGTCAAAACAGCTTTTATATTTTCCTGAGTTGAGGCATCTGGGCAGGGACTTGGCAAGTACATTATTTTTAAAGGAGAAAGTTAGAGACAGTCTTTCTTGCCTGCCAACTGGGATCATGGGAATTTGAAATGCCAGGAACATACTACTGTTTCTGGTCTTGCTGCTTGTGGTCATTTGAAATGTTGAAAGTCAAAGGGAGAAACAGTTGTGGACCGGGGTTGGAGGTACACTGTCCACACTTTCTGCCAGTTGTACATTGTAGAGAATATCTGTGATGTGCCTCAAAAGGGGTATAATTGAACTGTGTTGAATTCACAAAGCTAGCTGTCTGCTGCTTAGAATAGCACACCAAGGAAAATCTGACCCCCGAAACCCAATTGGCCCAAACAAAGGAAAACTTGTGAGTGAGCAGGGCCCATTGCCAGGATGGGTCTCACCATTATGATAGCTTTCTGTGGCCAACCAAATGTGTGTCTTTCAGATGAAGGTTGGTGTTACAAAAGATTTTCCAATCTTTTCTTAATGCAAGGCTTGGAATTTTTCCTAAAATTCTTCCAAGCTCTGGGCACCATTCCTATTTCTTCTGCCATGTCCAAGAGGCATTCTGAGACTGTTGCTATTGTGCTATAATAGTTTGCCCATACATCTCAATAGAGTCACACTGGACATACCAGAGCCTGCAAGTGTAGACACAATAGTGTCTGATTCTGCATGGATGGTATCTGAGAGCAAAAGGTGTTCGTGCCCAATTGAAGTCCTTGGTTCGAAGTCCATAATCCAAATGCCACATAGCACCACAAGCTTCTTGAGTAATTTTAGATGCTGACAACTTAGTTAGGGGATATTGTATTTTCTTATGCTCTATGAGCTTTCTATCTCTGACCTGGAAATACATATGACTGGAATAATTCTTCAATTTTTAACACATTTTCTTATATCACATTTTCCTGCCATTCTTGTTCTGCAAACAACATGGAGAACAACATTCTTTTATAACTAGTAATTGCGTAATAAATCCAGTGTACTGACTGGTAGCTGTACAATGTGACTCCTAAGGACTGGAAGCTGGTAGTGACCAAATGTTACCCACATTCTTGCTATTGATTGCTATTTTCAGAATTAAATCATGTTCTTCTCATTTTAAGTTGGAGTCAACCAATCTTGAACTTTGGAAGGGAAGAAGAAAGCTATTTGTGTAACACTGCTGTCTTGTTTGGCTGCATATTAAAAACAATAAATGAACATTTTGTTTTAATTTCTTAAGTACTCTAACCCTCGTCATTCAATATATTTCTGTCACCTTTCCTTTATTTTTGCCTATTGTGAAAGAAACTGTGGACAGAGTACAGAGCAGCCAACTAATGTTATGCTAGACAACCTTTGGCTCTTAAACTTGTCCTACCATAGGAACTGGATACCAGGTCAGGCTCATTTGACAGCAGGTAAGTGCACTTGCCTCCAAACCTAAAGACCTGAGTTAAATCCCAGAGTCATGTGCTGGAAAAAGAGAACAGATTCCCATAAGTAGTCCTCCCTCCGTGTGCATGCAGTGTCACTTGCTCACTTATATGGTACACACAAACTAACTGAAAATATTTTAAAGGCTGAAGTAAGTGTGTGTGTGTGTGTGTGTGTGTGTGTGTG
>BDUI01000499.1:192702-206541 GCA_002335545.1 Apodemus speciosus | reverse complement strand
CCCCCCATACCCCCTCCATCCCCGGTAACCTGACAAATATACCTTCCTGTGTTGCCTCTCTTGTTCCCTTCCCCTCCTCTCTCATCTTCTATCTCTTTTCCTTGTCTCTTATTCTCTGCCCTTTGTCCTTTTGGGGCAAATGAATCTCCTTTGTGCTGAGAAATTGTTCTTAGGGATCCTGAGTCCAAACCATTAATACTGATGGTATTTAAATATGAACTTGATCTTGCAAATAAGTAGATGTTCAACTAGGCATTGAAAAGGGGAATCATTGAAACAGAATGACAGAATAATCCAAAAATGGGGACTAGAGTGGCCAATGAGTGAGTCACCTGGCAGTGTCTATAATCTTTGTTTTTGACCTATAAGGTGATAGGACCATTCTGAATGATATAAGCAAGCTCTCGGGGAATGACTTTCCAGGTGGCACAATGATGCAAGATCTCATGGGAGGAACCTTGGCTGCTCTGGGTGTGAAAGTTTATGTCTGGCTACTGCTATACAACTCCTGTTCCTTCTGAGTTCTCAAGCTTCATCTCCATGTTCTCATTTTTCCTAATAAAATCCAAACCTCATATATATATATATATATATATATATATATATATATATATATATATTGCCCAGACCTGCCCAGATTTATTAAATTTCATATACCAAAAACTCCATTTTATACAATCTGAAGCTGCAGGATGACCTAGTCTATCAACACTTCTTGAACAACAAGGTAACTTCCATTCACGAAGATGAGACAAGAAAATAGCATCTATCCACCACTCTCAATTCCTTACAATCATTAGAGGCACAAGGGAGAACATTGAAGTGAAAAGAGTAGACTTTAAGCTATGGTCCCTTAATCAGATAGTAGCCTATCAGAAGTTTCTATGGTTTTCACAGAGTTTAACAAGTCTGTGAAGGGTAGAAAGATCCTGGGATAATCAAGCTCGATAGAAACTAAAGACAACAGCTCCAAGATTCGAGACAGCAAGAAAAATTCAAAGGGTACATTCTAGTTGCCTCTATAATTTGAGAGCATGTGACAGTTTTGCAGAATTCTCCAGGGACTCAGTTGAACACCTGATTTAGTCTTCACAAAAGCAATATAGATGTCAGTGGTGAAGGATGCCAGCTGGTGCCTGTGACCCTGTCTGTGTATTTAAAGACCACAGGCTTGTAGTTCCAGTGTACTCACAGGGAGAGCCAAGGAGAGTGGCTTGCACCTTGGAGATGCAGAGGCCTTTAGAAGAGAAACTAACCAGATTGTTACACTCTTTAAGGATTCCATTGCAGGTGGCAGATCTACACACCTGTGCTCGACCACACTGGAGTATGGGATAACTACAGAGAAGTCAGATTAGGAAGATGTAGATATAGAAAGAGAAAAGATCTCTTCCTGTGCAGGTCATAAAGTTCTGTCATAACTGATGCTGACAACCCTGATCCAGGCAGTGGAGGTATAAAAAAAATCAGCATTTACAGACCTCCTCTGCCAAGTATAAACATGGGATAATTATAGTTTTGTAAGTTTTAAAATGTTTGCAGCTTTTGAGACTTTTAAAAGCCCTGCATTCTACCTATTTACCAGCCTATTATTTTCTGTGAGTTGCTATCATTTTGAAGACAAGCAGATACACTCGGCCTCACAGAATAAATCCAGTTTTGAAATGCCAACATCTGTGGATAAATGTTAATTGACCCCTCTTAATGCACAACACTCAGATAGCTGTTAACAAACTTTACTGGAAGCCTTTGCACTTCTACTGCACGGTGTGCTGACATTTTTATGGTGAACTTTACAAACATTTTGAGGGTACAGAATTGGCCACTATTTCCTCTACCACTTCATTGTGCGATTACAGTTCAGATGTGTTTTGTTTTTTTCAAGAGGACTCACTGTGCCAGGAACTTGGTCGAATCTGAAGCAGAGTGCTGCCGCTGACATTTGGCTGTGAGCCTAGAAGATGGGCTACACAAAATAGTCTACACGTCCTGGGAGTTTACATTCTGCTTACTTCTAGGATGTTTTAAATCTGCATCAGGCTGCCTTGAAGTGGCATGCCAAAGGAGCGGAGAGACCTTCTAGATAGAGAAATCGGGCTGCTCAAAATAAATAAGTAAAATGAGCAAGCCAGTTTATTGTTATCAAGTGATGTCATTTGGAATTTAATTAGATGTCATCTCAAGGAGATATATGTTATTTGAACAACACCAGTTCCCGGCAAGTTAAACAGCAACAAGGCAAAAGAACAGCAGCACTTGGAGGAGAGAGAGAAGTTTCAGCCAGGGCTGTGATATCCCAGGAGACCACTCAGTTAAGTGTCCTGTGATGGACTCTGACAGTATGTGTGTGAAAGAGGGGAAGGTCTCCATGTGGCTTTTCTATTGTTTGGGCTTTGATGTAAAGCTTCACTGAGACACCAAGATGAGAGTTCATTTACTTCAGACAGATTGCTGCAGTCAGTCTGATTTCCTTAACACAAAGTCACAGTGAATGACTGAGCCAGCAGCTGATGCTCATAAGAGCACGTAGTGCCCAATAAAACCAGAAGAAAGTTCTGCCCTTCTTCTAAACAGTCATCTAGGGACCCTGAAATATAAAGAGCTAGTGGTGTAGCATCTGTTGTCATGTTTACAGGTCAGCAACCTGAGACAAATTTCCTCTGTCTGCCAATAGAAATCACAGCATCTGATGCACACCTGGTTAACAATTAAGGGGACACATTCTATGATTGTACCCAGATGACCTCTCAGAGACCAGCTTTTTTCTTTCTAAAATGAAGATAAAAATTGCAACTTATATCCAAGGATTAGTATGGCAAACCAAAGATAAAAATATTTTCGTTGCTTAGTTGTTCAGCCTTTAGGGATTAAGTTCCCTATTTTGATTTTCTATAGMTTAGGAAGCAAGTACCATGACTCTGACCCAAAGGGTGGAGAAAATTACTATTTGCAAGAATAATATGTAAGAAAATTGTAAGAGGATCTTACAATCCTGCTGCTTAGTTAATAATCTATTCATCTGAACAGTCATTGCCTTTTCAAATTTAAATTTAGCTTTAAGACAAAATGTGTGTGTGTGTGTGTGTGTGTGTGTGTGTGTGTGTGTGTGTGTATTAACATGAATGTGGAAGCCCAAAGATAGTCTCAAATGCCATTCCACAGGTGCCATCTGTCAGGTCCAAACTCAGGGCAAATGTCGAAGTGTGGTTCCTATTAGCATACCAAAGTGTTTGTTGGACCCCAGGTTCACTCAGTACCTGGGCAGCTTCTCTCAGCTCTTCTCACCCCACCTCCTACTGTAAAATTCTACAGCTCATGGGCTTTCCCCCCCCCCACCTTCTCATATCTATAGAACCCTGCCATTGTAGCCATGTGCTTATCCCCACCCCCTCTCTCCTCTCATTCTTGGTTCTCTCTCTCCCTTTAACTTCTCTCATGGTCCTCCTCTTTTGTTCCTCTGTGTCTCCCCATGGCCAGGTTCATTCTACTGGCCATGGTTAGTCCACTACTTTTTCTCCTTGATCTAGATTCCTTCAAATGCCTCTGTCTCTACTCTCTCTCCCTTGTGTCTATAATAAATAAAAACCACCCTTCAACCATAGCTTGGAGCAGTCATGTCCTCATCCATTCTTAGTTTTGAGACAGGGTCCCTCACTAAACTTAAAAAGGCCAAGAAGGTTGGTGGCTGGCCAGCAAGCTCCATAGATTTAGTAGCCTTAACCTTCTCAGACCTAGGACTACAACTGTCTGCCCAAGTGCCCAGTTTTCGAAATATGTGCTCTGGGGATCAAACTCAACTAAGGTCTCTGTAACTGCAAGATGAGCATTTTATCAAATGATGTATCTCCCCATCCCTAAGACAACATTTTGTGAAAAAAAATCAAAATTGTCTCATATCAGATAATAGGAGGAAGTCTTAGGCTTACTGTGTTCATTTCCAACCAATCACCTATAACCTGGAGATTGCCTCCAAGCCTTCCTCCTCAGAGTCAATAACCAATAACTTTCTAAGACAGCTCAGAGATCTGAGAAAAACAAGCTGTTTATTGTGGCTTGTTAATTATCAAGGATATAACTCAGGAATATCCAGATGGAAGAGGTACATAAGGCAGTGGATGGAAGAAAAGGAGCTCCCATGCTTCTACAAGTGCTGGAAGCACTTTCAAGCCATCATTCAGGGTTTATGTGAAGGAACCGTCCAATATGATTGATGGAATCACTGGCCATTGATGATCACTGGCCATTGATTGATGGCCACTGGAGATTGATAGCCATTCAGTCTCTCCTCTCCCTAGAAGTTGTGTGGCAGATTTGAAAATCCCAATCTTTTCTAATCATCTTACTTGGGTCTCTTAAGTGGAGAAAGATGACAAGCAAAGCTTAGTAGAGTATACACCAGGGCAAGACATGTGGCTAAACTTGTAGTGGGCAGTTTATGTAAAGCAAGTATAGCGAGGATAACTTATCTGACTTCCTGGCTAGAAAAGTGTGTACTTTTGTGGGCTATAGAATACAGTGGCTATTCTGATCTGTGGGTCAGTTTAACTGAGTATATGGTGGTATCAAATGTGAAGAGTGTAAGGAGTGTTTGCTCAGCTATTAAAAAAGAGTCGCTAGCCAAATCCATCAAGAGCCTCTAAAGTGGGTCAAGTTATCATTTAAAATGAAGCTGTTTGAAAGTGAATGGGTGACAGAGGTGAGAACTGGTCAGGTTGCAGATGGTGGCTCTATTATAAATAAGAAACAATGCAGTTAACTAAGACAAGTCTATAGGAAGCCACAAGAGTGCAGGATTGAAGCAATGCAGTTGCCAGTAAGAGGAGCAAAACATGGAGCAGAGGAAACACCCAAAGCTCTGTTTATACCATTTGTGTTTGAAATGTGTGTTTTTATTAAAACAGACAACTAAATGATGTTTTTGAATAGAAAAATGAATTTATGACTCTGAAGTCAGAAAAGTTGTCTGAACTAGATAAATAAATTTAGGAGTTTTTGACATAAATATAGTATTTGAAGTCATGGGACCTAGTGAGATAATCCAAGTAGACATAGATGGAGAAAATATGTGGTTGAAGAACTGAAAACGTGGAGACTTTCAAAGAGGTTGAACTCAAGACAGTGAGAAAAACCAGTGAACAAAGCAACTCAGGAATTTAGTAACTCAACTGTCTCAGAGCTAATGAAGTGGTCAAAATCAATAGCAATCAAGGTGCAACTTAAAACTGACAATACAACTCTGACAAAACAATTTATGATGTTGTCAAAGACACAGAACAGAGGGTTTTAATATTCATCCCATAAGTGCAAATATAGCTCAGTCAAAAAGCTAGTTAACATACTATACAAAGGGGACAGCTGTTGAGGTTCTCAGAGAACTGAACCAATACAATGAATGTATACTAAAAGAAAAGAGGATTCATTAGATTGAGTTTCATAATGCAGAATGGGAAGTCCATCAATGACCATCCCATATCAGAAAGGCCTAGAACACAGTAGGTTCTCACTCTCTGAAGCTGGCTATCACATACAGATCTAGTGCTGAAGAACTACAGGATTCCCAAAGAGTCTAGTTTTCAGTCTAGGTTGAAACCCTTAAACATCTTTTTAGCCATAAACCCACAGCTGCAATACACTTTTACCACCAACAGTGCTAAATTCTTCATATCTACCCAGTAAATCATGTTTCATATAATAAGATTCAGGTAGACCTTCTCATAGAGCCAGATTCTTTACACACCTCTATAATCAATATGCGAAGGGTAACAGGGACATTTTTAACCTATTCTAAGTCCTGCAAGTATGTCCAACAGTAGCTGATAACAATTAACCTTGTTGAAATTTTAAAAAGATAGATGAATGGTTGGATGATTAGATGCATAGATGAAGAGACTGATGAACTATTTAGCTTTCACTGGGTAATACATAGTTTATAGGAGACGTCTTTCAGTGCCCCCTCTGTGGAAGAATATTTAGTGACTGCCTTAGACAACAGTCATGTTCAAAGCTGCTACAGAAGCATGACCCATTAAGAGAGCCAGCTTATGTTCACAAAAGACAGAAGAACTCAACTCATTCCTTCCAAATGAGATTATTTTCTTGACATCTCTGATTAAGGTGCATTTTGTTAGGCTGCCTGTGTCTAGGACGGGCACATTGAGGATGATCAGCCTTTTCCTCTGTGCAACGTATAGCCACTTACTCAGAACTGCTAGAAACTGGCAAACCGTAAATCTCCCACTCTCCTGCCATCTACCAGCCAAGAAAATCTCTTTGTATATTGTGAAAAGCTTTTCTAGTGTTTGGGGCCAAGATTCTTTGGCTGTCTATGGTCAGGAATCCTGTCTTTTTTTATCTATCTGTCTGAGAAAATCATCTAAACATCCTCAAAGCACTTCACCTTCTGGAAGACGGAAGTTGGAAAGCAAAAATGTTATCTCCTAAACTTAATTTTCTACTCCACACCCATGACATGGCCAGAAGATCAAAGACCAGAATCTAATTCTATGTGTTGTATGGAAGAAGAGGCAGGATGAAGGGAAGGAATGAAAGACAAAGAGAAGATGAAATCATAAAATATACAAGTAAACTAGATTAGGTGTCAACCTCTTCTGAGGAAATACTGATGGGAAAACACCTCACTTCATGGCCGCAGATTTCCAAGGTAAAGGAAGAATGAGGCTGCTGTTAATTATATAAAAGTATAAACTTGAAAGGTGACATCAAATGCTGAAGCATTGAGTTCTATACAACTCTTCTCCCATAATAAAATAATTTCTTATAGTTATATACTTTTCTAGAAAATTTTCTCTTTGTATCCTTGGAAAAATTATGAGGATTTTGGCATTTTAAAAGAAAGATCATACTAAAAGGAAGACCATAATCTGTGATGCTTGGTTTTATTTCATTGATTGCTCAAGGTTTGTTGATGCTTGGTCTTGGCTTTTTATTTTGTTGTTTCCTGTTCGTTTGTTATTGGTACTGTTCACTTGCTTGCTTTATTTTTAGGGTTTTGGGATTCAAACAGAACACCTCATATGTCCCCAACAAGTGTCATACTAAGCCACACACCCAGCTCTGTTCTTCATACTGTCTCATAGGAGTCCTGTACAAGCTGATCTAATAGCCACAAATATTGTAGATTAAAATTTCTAGTCCAATTCAGACATATTAAAATATTATCTGTATATAAAAAAGCAAATACATAAATGAAATAAAAACTCAATCCAGAGCTAGCAAGTAAAGACCTTTCACTAATCCTGATAGTCTGAATCTAATCCCCAGAGCCAATTTGGTATAGCAACACACTATCACGGTTGCCCTCTGAGCTTCACACGTGCTCTGTAGCACGAGCTCTGCAACACACACAAAAGAAATAAAAATGAAATTCAAGATGCATAAAGGCAAACAGCCATGAAGGTCTCAGAGTTTTCAGTTTTAAAGAAATAAGTAGTATATAACATGACCGTGTTTGCTCCATGTGCTTAGGAATACTCTGAGATTTATTTATTAGCTGACATGGACAACCATATTTGAATGAAGCCAACTCAAAACATATATTAGTTAGGAAAAAAAATTTACTTGCTTCTATGAAAAGGCCAGTTCATTGTCCCTTTGGCTTAAGAAATAAGAAATTTAAACTATTGACCCATTTTTCATTTTTCTGCTTTCAGGCTCACTTATCTTAAATCAACCACAAACTGTGGATCAAATGCCTTGTGTTTTCTTTCCACCAAGACAGCTGTAAGAGAGCATCTCATCCAATTTCCACAGGATGTGCCTTGCTCTTTAACTTTCTGAAGAATCGAGGGACTGTAGTGAGCTTACTTATGTCCTCTGAGTTACTCTGCAGGAGTTTTGGGTTGTAACTCTCAGGTAATGGGCTCTTAGGCAACAAACAGAGTCCATGGAAGAATTGGAATTGAAAGGGTTGAGTGGGAAAGAGAGGCTGAGGGAGTTTGGTGGGGCCTGACTTAGGGTGGAGTCTCCAGAGGCCATATCCTCTGACCTGGGTATTCATACAAACACCTTCAGCTCAAGGGTGGCCTGGCTCTTTAAGAAGTGATTTGTGATCTAATTCAAGATTGTTGTTTATGATCCTGGCACCAAGTTTATTTCATCCTGGCAGATAACATAAATAACTGTGTCTCGTATATAGGAAACGTCCAGCAATGGGGATTAACTACATGGCCACAGCCTATCATGGGCTTAATTCATCAAATTCACAGACAGTCAATCATTTGCTTGTACACTCAACTTCTGACCAGTCTAAGGAAGAAAATGTCGATGCCACACCTCACACTCAAGGATAAAATTCCTCCTCCACTGAGGTCATCAGATTTGTTCATTAGGGAGAAGACTGGTTTTAGAGAACTGTGCAAATATGTGGATTGTCTGGTCTAGGAGGATGGCCCAGCATGTAAAGATGCTTGCCATTAAACCAAATCACCTGAGCTCCATCCCCAGGACTCATGTGGTAGGAGAAAAACAAAACCTGAACTTTGTTCTCTGACCTCCACATGCACATGTTCTCTTCCCAACAAATCAATGCATTTTAAGTGGATTCTATGATTAAATAACTGGAAGAAATTGCTGGTCAAGGGACTGCTGTGCTCTGCAAGTTTGAAGAAGTCTACCACACATATTGAGGCTAAACAGAGGGTAGAAGCCAGAGAACCCTTAATGGTGAGACCCATTGCTATTTATCCAACCTCTCTGTTATCTCCTTGGCAAGTAAGAAGAATGATGTGTTTTATTGGAATATAATGTTAATATTTATAAATGCAGACAATATGCCCAGAATATTGTAAGTACAAAATATATTTATTTTGTGAAAGTCTTTTAGGTATGTTTAAAGTATCCTGGAGATAGACAAACTTT
Organism: Apodemus speciosus; assembly: GCA_002335545.1. Taxonomy (NCBI): domain Eukaryota; kingdom Metazoa; phylum Chordata; class Mammalia; order Rodentia; family Muridae; genus Apodemus; species Apodemus speciosus. The sequence continues at coordinate 197,664 of BDUI01000499.1, read as the reverse complement.
CTTTGACTATGGGGCACATCACTCTGTCTGCCAACCTCTCCTCCTCCTTACACAACAATCGCCCAAGGATAGCTATGTTTCTACCCTTCCTATACATTGGAATATTTTAACCAAGGTTCATTGAAGTATTTTTTAAAGTCATTTGAAATAGATTATGTGACTATGTGAATTTCAGTCATAATTCTCACAATTTCATAAATCAAATAACATTCCAAAATACATAAAAAAAAATCCAATACCTGCACCATTATTGGTTTTCATGTTGCATTTCACTGAGGAGCCTCAAAATAAGTTAGCAATAATATGAGTGTCTTCTACATATACTTCCAGGCTTCTTACAGGCCATTCTCAATAATAAAAACAATTCAAAGATGTAAATACTATGGTTCGCCCACATTTCATACATATGCCTAGAAACCGAGAGAATCTAAGAATACATATGAACATGTAACTTCAGGTTTTTATCTTCAGTATTAAAACTTGTTTCCTTATAACCCACACCACATCCCTTAAACTCCTTGTACCTGAGGAACTCACAGAACCTCACCTAAAGATTTGTACTAAGATCAATTACTTTAATTTTTTATTGTTTTTATGAGACAGGGCCTTTCTATGTGTCCCAGGCAGGTCTCCAATCCACGATCCACCAATTGTAGTCTTCTCTGTTCCATGGAGAAATGACAGGGAAGGCAAAAGGGACAAACTTTCTCGATCCTGTTCTTAATAGCATTCATTCGATCAGAAATACAGGCTCCTGAGCTCTCCTTCTCTCCCTCTATCCTCATTTTTGACTATACGAAGCTTACAGAAACATACGTGTTCAGACACCACTACTAAATAGAATGGGAGCTGAAATTCAGTGTTCTTCCATATAGTCAAGGGCTCTTTCTGGGGCCAGGAGTGCATCTTAGTATTTTGAGCACAGAATTTTCTGTCCTCCAGCAAAATAAATACATAAACAAACAAATACATAAATCAACATTTAAAATTAGAGTAATAAAGCTGTTTCTGGTGCATCTATCTACTGCTACACAGAAAACTTCAGAAGTCTCATTGGAATATGTTTGTTGCTCTTTCCAAATGTTGACATTTAACAAATCCCACCGGCTGGTTTGTTCTGTTTGTTTCGCAATGCTGAATTGTGATGCAAAGTCTTCAAACATTGGCCATGGGTGTCAGTTCTGTCTCTGTCTGGCCATGCCAACTACACACATGCCAGCATGGAGAAGATGTGAGGAATCCAGAACCAAGAACTTGGTGTTTCACTTTGCTTTCGCACCATCTGGGCACCACAGCAATCAAGAGGTGTTCAAAATGGGCCTTCAAGTGAGAAACAAAGCAGACTTTGTAGCTGTTATTGTTGAAACCCAATTCAGCATAATGACTTTAAAGTACCAAAATTCAAATACCCCAGAAAGGTTTTCCCTTTGTACAGCAGATACAACAGATGGGTGAATTTTAAAAGAAGAAACTGAGCACAAAATGATGTTCTCAGATATTCAGATTAAAAAATATTATTCCTTCTAAAGAGAAATTTTAATGTTTACAGGTTAGAGCATCTAACCTGTTTTTTTGTAATTTACCACCTACTGAAATGGAACTAGGTATTAGTCTGTTATCTTGACATAAATACAAGTTTATGCTTCTTTTGCATGTTATGCATCTGTCACACACGTGCCTGCATGTGGATTACACAAACACAAATCAAATATTTATAGCATGTTTCTTTGAAGAAATGTCCAGAGTAAGACTCACTAGCTAAGAGAAACCACCAAATGGGAGATGGAATTTGCCATATTAAGCAACTGGGATGTGCTATAATCTACTTCCAGCCCCAAAGACTGTTGAAAAATGGTAGGCACATTAAGGAGACCTTGTGGGAAGTCTTTGTATCATTGGGGTCTTGTCCTTGAAAGAGATTATGGAAGTTCAGTAATTCTCCCTCTTTCCTTCCCTCCCTTCCTCTCTCTTTCCCTCCTTCCCTCCCTCCCTCTTATTCTCCCTCTCTCCTTCCCTCTCCCTTCCTCCCTCTTACTCTCTTTCCCTCCATCTTCCTCCCTCTCTCTCTCCCTTGTTCCTCTCTCTTCCTCATTGTGATGTGAGTTATTTTCTTCTACCATATACCATCACAATGCTGTACTACTCAACAGAGGCCTCAGAGCTTAACAGCCAACTGATGGCAGGATGGAACCTCCTGAATTTCAAACCTTCACAAAATGGTTCTCAACTTAAACATCTCTAGTGTTTGTCTAGGTGACCAAAGTGTCCTAGTGCAGGCTCTCAAGTCATGTTTACTTTGATTTCAAGAAGAAATGCCACTAAGTGTGCCCATCATCAGCCTTCAATTGCCAATTATAAGCTTAGTGGTGAACAAATTCACATCTACATCTATGCCACAATATCATACACAAGATACTGTCTTGACAAAAGATATAATAGATCCCAGACAGGATCAAAACAGTCTGGAGCACTTGGTTCAGACCGAAGTTGTATAGGTCAAGTATTTTGTCCTCTGTGACAATAAAATCAACCAACAACCAATTTACAATGCCTTTTGTAAATTACCCATCTCTTCAAGAGCTCTTCTTAGAGCATTTTCCTTTATCTCCTAGTTTTATTTTTTGTTGTAATTATTTATATGTGCGTTTATGTGCATTTGAATGTGTGTGTGCATGTGTGTGATTGTGTGTGCATGAACATGTGTTTTTACGCTTGCTCCCCAGATAGTTGTACTGTTTGGAAAAGCTGTGGAAACTTAAGGAGGTGGGATCTCACTGGGGAAAATGGGTCACTGGGAGGGAGCTCCACAGATTTTATAGGCTGACCCTATTTTCTATCCTCTCTGATTGTTGACTGCAGATGCAATATGACTTCTGCTGTCATTCTTTCCTTGCCACAATGAACCACAGTCCCCCATAAGCCAAGATAACCCTCTCTTTCTGAAGTTATCCTTGTATTGTGTTTTGTCACAGCACCTGACACACTCCCCTAAACCTTTCTAGCTCTCACCCATCTCTTAGTGCTCTGGAAAAATGGTGCCCTCTCTTGGTACTCTTCTGTATTTCTGATTCATTGGTTTTCTGATCTTAACTCTCAAGTAACTTATGGAAAACCATTTTCTTCAAAAACTGCAGCCTATAGTTTATCATTTAAAAGTTAACCAAGATACAAATCACAGACCAAACAAAGCTCAAGCACAGGATGGTCTTGTTGGTCATCAAAGGGAGGAGAGGCCCTTGGTCCTGAGAAGGCTGGATGCCCCAGTATAGGGGAATGCCAGGACAGGTAAGAGGGAGTGGGTGGGTTGGTGAGTACGTGGAGGGGGGATGGGATAGGGTGTTTTCATAGGAGATACCAAGAAAGGAGATAACATTTGAAATGTAAATAAAGAAAATATCCAATAAAAAAGGAAAAAAAATTAAAAATATAATAAAAATAAAGAAAAAACTAAAATTAACCATAAAAATTACTACCCAAACTTAAAAAAAAGCTAACCAAGCCCCACACAGGTACCCATACTCTTTCTCCCTCCTCAACTCCAATTTCAGGCTCCCAAACCACACCTCAAAAGATGCTTTTAACTTCTTTTTTGTTCCCATCCATTATACTTGCTGCACATCTAATTTAAGTCCGTGGCATCCAATCTACTAAACTATTCATGTGAATATGCTGCCATCCTTTTCTTCCTGATTTATATTCACCAGATCTTATTTTCTTCCTACATTCAACCACTTCAATTCGTAGCCTAACTACGAGTTTGCTTCAGTGCTTGGAGTCTCCTCCACTCATCGGTCTGCTTCAGTGGTCTCTTCCATGGTAGGAAAAAATATGAACAAGAAGGAATATCTGCCCTCAAAAAGCTTTTTGTGGACAACGAAAGTAAAATTTAAAATTGCTAAATAATTGTGAAAGCTTTGGGGGAACTGTGCATAGATTTTAGACATTAAAGATCTATTTCACCTTGAAGGAAGGCTCTCCATGGAAGTGAAAAATTTGAGACTATTTGAACGACAACTATAAGATACAAAGAAAAATGAAGAGAGGTACATTTTAAGGCATGGTAGCCTACAGCTTGTACTTAGGTGGCTCTCCATGTTAAAGGTGTATATCAGATGAGATGGGAAATGGGGACAGAGCATGAGCTACAGTCTCAGAAGTAAGAGCCACCCAATAGACCTTAGTGGATAGAATTATACAAGAGAACCCTATAAGTGTGAGAGAAATACTGCAGTGTGTGAAAAGCAAAAGGGTATTAAAATCTCTAGGTAGAAGGAGAAAGGCTTAAACAAATCGAGAGAGAGTCCATGGCTGTGTGAGAGAAGCCATGGGTGGTACTGTAGAAGATTGTCACCATAACTGGCTAGAAGCAAGCCTCAGTAAGATGAGGAGAGTCGGAGATAACTAACCCTATCTCTTTGGCACCCACTGCCACCTTGCCTTTTGCCAATGCTTCTTGTGGACACAACCTGGAGAGAAAAGAAAGTTAATATCTAATCAGGAATACCCGAATTCTGCTTTTTAGATGTGGAGATTAGGATGGAAAGCAGATAGGAAAGATATGATGATGGTATAGGATGATAGGGTAATAGCCATAGGTGCCTCTGGGAAGGGTATTCAATTTCCTATTTCTAGCTTACTTGGTCACTGTGTTTTGTAATTTTGTCTGTTTAAAATCTTTATTTGAGCAAACCAGTAGCCAACATCAAACTAAATAGAAACTTGAAACAATCCCACTAAAATCAGGGACTAGACAAGGCTGCTCTCTCTCCATATTTATTCAATATAGTACTTGAAGTTCTAGCTAGAGCAATTAGACAACATAAGGAGGTCAAAGGGATACAAATTGGAAAGGAAGAAGTCAAATTATCACTATTTACAGATGATATGATAGTATACTTAGAGTGACCCAAAAAACTCCACCAGAGAACTCCTACAGCTGATGAACAACTTCAGCAAAGTGGC
>BDUI01000499.1:181646-192606 GCA_002335545.1 Apodemus speciosus | reverse complement strand
TTATGGAAATGACACCCTTCACAATAGCCACAAACAATATAAAGTATCTTGGTGTGACTCTAATCAAACAAGTGAAAAATCTGTATGACAAGAACTTCAAGTCTTTGAAGAAAGAAATCCAAGAAGACCTCAGAAGATGGAAAAATCTTCCATGCTCTTGGATTGGCAGGATTAATATAGTAAAAATAGCCACCTTGCCAAAAACAATATAGAGATTCAATGCAACCACCCATCAAAATCCCAACTCAATTCTTCAAAGAGTTAGAAAGAGCAATTCTCAAATTCATCTAGAATAACAACAACAACAACAAAAAACCCAGGATAGCTAAAACTATCCTCAACAGTAAAAGAACTTCTGGGGGAATCAGTATCCCGACATCAAGCAATACTACAGAGCAATAGTGTTAAGAAAACTGCATGGTATTGACACAATGACAGGCAAGTAGATCAATGGAATAGAATTGAAGACCCAGAAATGAACCCACACATCTGTGGTCACTTGGTCTTTGACAAAGGAGCTACAATCATCCAGTGGAAAAAAGATAGCCTTTTCAACAAATGGTGCTGGTTCAACTGGAGATCAGTATGCAGAAGAATGGGAATTGATCCATTCTTATCTGTTTATACTAAGCTCAAGTCCAAGTGGATCAAGGACCTCCACATAAAACCAGACACACTGAAACTAATAGAAAAGAAACTGGGGAAGACCTTCAAGGACATGGGCACAGGGGAAAATTTCCTGAACAAAATACCAATAGCTTAGGCTCTAAGAGCAAGAATTGACAAATGGAACTTCATAAAATTACAGAGTTTCTGTAAGGTAAAGGACATTGTCAAAAGAATAAAACGGCAACCAACAAATTGGGAAAAGATCTTTACCGACCCTACATCTGATAGAGGGTTTATATCCAAGATATACGAAGAACTCAATAAGGAGACTCCAGAGAGCCAAATAACCCAATTAGAAATGGGGTACAGAGCTAAACAAAGAATTTTCACCTGATGAATATCGAATGGCAGAGAAGCACCTAAAGAAATGTTCAGCATCCTTAGTCATCAGGGAAATGCAAATCAAAACAACCCTGAGATTTCACTTCACACGAGTCAGAATGGCTAAGATCAAAAACTCAGGAGAAAATAGGTGCTGGCGAGGATGTGGAGAAAGAGGGACACTCCTCCACTGCTGGTGGGGTTGCAAGCTGGTACTACCACTCTGGAAATCAGTCTGGTGGTTCCTCAGAAAACTGGGAATGATACTTCTGGAGGACCCAGCTAAATCATTCCTGGGCATATATTCAGAGGATGTAATAAGGATACATGCTCCACTATGTTCATAGCAGCCCTATTTATAATAGCCAGAAGTTGGAAAGAACCCAGATGTCCCTCAAGGGAGGAATGGATACAGAAAATGTGGTATATATACAGCCATTAAAAACAATGAATTCATGAAATTCTTAGACAAATGGATGGAACTGGAGCATATCATCCTAAGTGAGGTAACCCAATCACAAAAGAACACTCATGGTATGCACTCACCGGTAAGTGGATATTAGCCTAGAAGCTTGGAATACCCAAGACACAATTCACATATCAAATAAAGCCCAAGAAGAAGGAAGGAGAGGCCCCCTGTCCTAGAAAGGCTCAGTGCAGCAGTATAGGGGAATGCCAGAACAGGGAAGTGGGAAGGGGTAGATTGGGGAACAGGGGAAGGGAAGATGGCTTATGGAACTTTTCGGGAGGGGAAATCCAGGAAAGAGAAAATCATTTGAAATATAAATAAAGAATATATCAAAAAAAATTTAAAGTAAAAAAAATCTTTATTTGATCAATTTAATTCACATATTAGCACCTTTGTCCTACTTAATATTAATTAGTCATGTGAATATGACGTCTCATTTCCATACAGTTCTATAAATTTTAGAATTCATTTCCATTCACAGGATAATGTAAAGTCAGTGTGTATTCCTTTAAGGCAATGGCATTGAGGTCAGCATCAGTTTTTAATCTTTCATTCATTCACTTTCAGTCTGCAAAATTCCTATTTTGACATCTTATAACGGATAACAATCACATGTATTATTTTTCTGGCTTTTACCCCAAACCATCCACTTGTCTCTTTGGCATAAATTCAATGAGTATGAGAAGCAAAAAAAAAAAAAAAATCACACATAAGCAAGAGCTGTCTCATTTGATAAATGAAGTAAATGGAAGCTTGATGCCATTGACTTGACAAATGGATCTAATTTAGCCGTGTGGATTTCTCCACTTGGTGAAGACATTAGTGTGTTTGCAGATTTTCTTGCTTGGTGTGTGAATGGAATCTAGTAAGCAACTCCTGGCTGGCACATTCCCCGTGGCTTGAAGAAGTAATGTGGAAGTACATTTTATCTAACAAATTGACTGAGATATTAAAACTGTCACTGTGGTATTTCTGGGATTTGGGAAGGATAAGAAGAGGCAATAAAACAACAGGAAGTAGGTCCTGTTCCGAAGAAATTTGAATGGAACCACTTTTTTCAGTAAATATTTAGGCAAAGCAGAAAAACATATTGGAAAATTACCTTCAAAATGAATAAAGAATGACTTAGGACTTAGAATCTTATTTCCTGTGAAGTTGAAAATCAAATATAAGTAGCAAGTAGACATTTTCAGATATGTGACCACAAAACAAAACAAAAAAGAACAGAACAAAACAATGAACAGTATTCTCTAAATACTCTAAGTATTTTCTTTTAGGTTTTGGGAAGACAGAAACAGGGATGGGGAGGTTAAGTATCTAATATAAAAAAGAAAAGATAGATTCATAGGTATTTTGGTAGGAGTACAAAATTAATGACAGTAATAATAATAAAGGGATACAAATATATGCCCTTATGTTTGACTGTATGTGAGGTAGCAACTCTAAGATCAGAAAATAATTACAAAAAGAAAGAATTCAATTTATCTGGACTAACATGATATTAAAAATGCAAACAAACAGGTGCAGTGCAGAAAGATAAYAATAAATGAACATCAACTATCAATCCAGTTGTAACCACTTGGGTGATCACATTGTGGATAAGTTCATAAAGTGTTAAAATTGCAGAGTCAACTAAAACTCTTGAATTTTAAGCTAATTTTAAAAAGTTGTATTATTTTTAATAGAATCAACTATAGTAGTATTTAAAGGAGAAAATTACATACTTTTAAAATGCTAAAAAGGAAAAGGCAATTAGGAAAGCCCAGTGTTCATTAACAACTAAAAAATTAAAATGTTTACAAAACAAATGTTTAACTTCTTAGTATCCAGACTATGTCAAGGAGTGTTTATAACATAATAAGATGAATAACACATTTAAAATAAGCAAACTACTTGAACAGACACATAAATCAAATAACATATGCAAGTGGAAAGCAAGAGCATGAAAGTTACTTAGAAAATGACATAAAAGCACAATGATATGTTGCTATGTTTTGGAATTGCTAAAAGTATTTTTTTTAAAAAAATGTTAAGACAATATAAAGCCTTTTCGGGACTGTAAAACAACCCTTAACCCAATTTATTTCTGTTGGGAATGAAAAATAGACGTCCTGGCATCTTGAAAACCCAAAGAAAAGCAGCCTAAGTCTTAGAGCAATAGCAAATTCTTCCACAGAGCAATCAACTTACTTGTTCAGTCTCAACTTTAATCTTTGGTTTTTACCAAAACTAAGAGCAATTTTTGTTCTTTTGTTGTTGTTGTTGTTGTTGTTGTTATTCTCAGGTAACATTGATGCTGCTGACTTGGGAATTATGTCATGTCTATGAGGGTCATAGACATAGGCATCTAAGAGAACCTACCAATTATTCAAAGTAAGAAATTTTAGCAATGTTGCCAAGCATAATAGCTATGCAATAAATGAATAGCATTCTATTAGATAGAAATGTGGGAAAATTTCAGTGAGAAAGTTAGCATATTTACAATATTTAAACAACCAATATCCCTAGAAATAAACCTAACAGAAAAATAAAAGATCTCAACTAGGTAGCATATAAAAAATTCAAACGACATTCATAAAACAAAATATAATAATAAATGAAAGGAAAAAACTGATTTGGGTTTGGAGAAAATATTCAAAAGATCTCATACACACACCCCAGATTTCACTACAATTATTTTTCATGAATTTATTCATTTATTCACTTTACATCTGATCAATGCCCCTTCCCTTCTCCTATTCCCCCCCCCCACTTCTCCTCTGAGAGGGTGGAGTACCCCCTCTTGCTATCCCCCTACCCTGGTATATCAAGTCTCTGCAGAGTTATGTTCACCATCTCCTACTGAGGTCAGACATCAGATAAGGCAGCCCAGTTAGGGGAGCAGAATCCACAGACATGCAACAGCTTTAGTCCCACTCCAGTTCTTGGGGACCCACATGAAGACTGAATTGCATATCTGCTACAAATGTGTGGGGGGCCTCGATCTAGCCTTTGTATGTTCTTTGGTTGGTCATTCAGTCTCTGAAAGCCACCATGGGCCCAGTTAGTTGACTCTGTTGGCCTTCCTGTGGAGATCCTGTCCCCTCCACTGCTGTTTCCATTCATTTTTCTAGCCCTCTGACCTTTTTTCCTGTCTCTCCCTACACCAAATCCTGAACCTCCCATTCCCCTCCCCATTCCCTCTACCATCTGGTTCCCTCCCTCCATCTGCCACCTATGACTACTTTATTCCCCTTTCAAAGTGAGATTCAAATGTCCTTGCTTAGGTCTTCCTTCTTGTTTAGCTTCTTTAGGTCTGTGGAGTGTAGCATGGGTATTCTGTACATTATGGTTAATATCCACTTATTAGTGAGTATACAGCATGTCCATTTGGGTCTCAGTTACACTACTAAGGATGACACTTTCTACTTCTTTCCACTTGTCTGCAAAATTCAGAATGTCCTTGTTTTTAATAGCTGAGTAGTATTCCAATTTGTAAATGAAGGACATTTTCTGTATCCATTCTTCAGTGGAGGAGCATCTGAGTTGTTTCCAGTTTCTGGCTAGTAAGAATAAAGTTTCTATAAATATAGTGGAGCACATGTTCTGTGGTATAGTGGGGCATCTTTTGTATATATGCCCAGGAGTGTTAATGTTGCCTCCTCAGGTAGAACTATTCCCAGTTTTCTGAGAAATTGCCACCAGATTGATTTTCAGAGTGGTTGTACAAGTTTGCACTCCCACCAGCAGTAGATGAAAGTTCCCTTTGCTCCACAAGCTCACCAGCATGTCCTAGTGCTTGAGTTTTTGATCCTAGTCATTCTGATGGGTGTAAAATAGAATGTCAGTGTCATTTTAATTTGCATGTCTGTGATAACCTAGGAAATGGAACAGTTATTTAAGTGCTTCTTGGCCATTAGAGAATTCTCTGTTAATTTCTATACCCCATTATCTAATTGGTTTATTTGTTTGTTGATGTCTGATTTCTTGAATATATATATATATTAATATTATATTGGATATTAACCCTCTGTGAACTAAAATGTTGGTGAAGATCTTTCCTCATTCTATAGACTGCTGTTTTGTCCTATCAACAGTGTCCTTTGTCTTACAGTAGCTTCTCAGTTTCCTGAGGTCCCACTTATTGTTGATCTTAGTGCCTGAGCCATTTATGTTCACTTTAGAAGTTCTCTCCTATACCAATGAGTTCAAGGCTATTCCCAACTTTTTGTTATATTGGATTTAGTGTATCCAGTTTAATGTTGAGGTTTTTGATCCACTTGAACATGAGGTTTGTGAATGGTGATAGATAAAGAGCAATTTCTTGTACTCTTGTACATGACAACCACAGTTAAAAAAAAAAAAAAAACACTATTTGTTGAAGAGGTTTTCTTTGTTCCATTGGGTGGTTTTGCATTCTTTGCCAAAAATCAAATATCCTTAGGCATGTGGATTTATTTCTGCATGGATTGGATTCCATTAATCAACCTGTCTCTACACCAGCTTTTGTTACTGTTGAACTGCTTCAAATCAGGGATGGTGATACCTCCAGAAGTTCTATTATTGTATGGGATTGTTTTAGCTATTTGGGGGTTTTGTGTATCTGTTGAGGCTTGCTATGTTGTTTTGGAGAAGGTCCTGTGAGGAGCTGAAAAAAGGTATATATTTGTGTTTGGGTGAAATATTTTATTGATATCTGTTAAGTCCATTTGGTTCATGATCTCTGTTTCATTATTTTCTGTTAAGTTTCTGTTTCAATGACCTGTTTATTAGGGAGAATGGGGTGTTGAAGCATCCCGTTAGTAATGTGTGAGGTCCCACGTGTGATTTAAGCTTTGGTCATGTTTCCATTACAAACATGTGGGCCATTAAATTTAAGGCATAGTTATTCAGAATTGAGACTTCATCTTGAAGGGTTTTACTTTGATGAGTATGAAGTGGCCTTCCCCATCTCTTGATTGATTTTGGTTGAAAGTCTATTTTATTAGACAGTAGAATGGACACTCCAGCTTGTTTCTTGAGTTCATTTATCTTTTGCTTGGAAAACTTTTACTTCAAACCGTTTACTTTGAGGTAATGTCTATCTATCTTTGTGGCTGAGGTGTATTTCTTGTATAAAGCCGAATTATGGATTCTGTTTATACATTCACTGTTAGCCTGTGTCTTTTATTGGTGAATTGAGTCTATTAATGTTGAGAGATATTGACCAATTATTGTTAGTTCCCTTTATTTTGATGTGGTATTAGTATGTATTATGTGCCTGTTTCTCTTCTTTTGTTTTTGCTATGGAACTATTAAGTTTTTGTGTTTTCTTGAGCTTAGTTACTGTCTTTGTGTTTGAGTTTTTCTTCTACTATCCTCTGTAGGACTGGATTAGTGAAAAGATAGTGCTTAAATTTGGTTTTGTCACCAAATATTTTGGTTTCTCCATCTATGGTGATTACATGATTTGCTGGGTATAGTAGTATGGGCTAACATCTGTGCTTTCTTAGGGTCTGCAAGACAGGCCTTCTTGGATTTTAGAGTGTAACATCAACACTCTGTGGAGAAGTCAGGTGTAGTTCTGTTAGGTCTGCCTTTTTATGTTATCTGGCCTTTTCCCTTGCAACTTGTAATATTATTTCCTTGTTCTGTACATTTAGTGTTTTGATTATTATGTGTCAGGCAGATTTTCTTTTTCCCTTGTACCTTGTAATATTTTTTTTTCTGTACATTTAGTATTTTGATTATTATGTGTCAGGCAGATTTTCTTATCTGCTCCAATCTATTTGGTGTTCTGTAAGTTTCTTATACATTTATAGCCAACTGTTTCTTTAGGTTGGGTAAATTTTCTTCTATTATTTTGTTGAAGATATTTTCTGATATTTTAATCTGGAAATCTTCTTCTAATGCTATTATTCTTAGGTTTGGTCTTTTGATTGTGTCCTAAATTTTCTGGATATTTTGTGTTAGAAACTTTTTGATTTGGCATTTTCTTTGACTGATGTATTAATTCTTATATCATATATTTTTTCTCCTGAGATTCTCTCTTCTATTTCTTGTATTCTATTGGTGATGCTTGTGTCTGTAGTCCCTGTTCTCTTTCTTCATTTTCCACCTCCAAGGTTGCCTTCATTTGTGTTTTCTTTATTGCTTATTGTCTTATTTTTTTTCCCTGAGACAGGGTTTCTCCGTGTGGCCCTGCCTGTCCTATAACTCACTCTAGACCAAGCTGGCCTCAAACTCAGAAATTCACCTGCCTCTGCCTCCCAAGGGCTGGAATTAAAGGCATGCACCACCACTGTCCTGCATTAGTTAGGTTTTACTGCTGTGAACAGATGCCATGACCAAGGCACATCTTATCAGGACAATATTTAATTGGGACTGGCTTACAGATTCAGAGGATCAGTCCATTTCCCTCAAGACAGAAACATGGCAGCATCCAGGCAGGCATGGTGCAGGAGGAGCTGAGAGTTCTACATCTTCATCTGAAGTCTGCTAGCATAATACTGACCTGCAGTGCCACACCCACTCCAACAAGGCAACACCTTCTAATAATACCACTTCCTGGACTGAGCCTGTATAAACCATTATACTTATATTTCTATTTTCAGGTCTTAAACAGTTTTATTCATTTACTTTCCCTCTTTGTTTGTATTGTCCTTTATTTCTTTATCTTTTTCCTCTCTAAAGGCCTACTATCTTCATAAGATGAGGTTTAAGGCCATTGTCATGCTCTTTATGTTAGGATATTGAGGACTTGCTGTATAGAAGAGGTAGATTCTAATGGTGCCATATTGCACCTGGATTTTGTTGATTGTGTTCTTACACTGTCCTTTAGACATCTGGTTGTCTCTAGCGTTGGCTGACCTGGTAGTCCCAGGCCTCTGGGACTGTAGGTAGAGCTGGTAGTCCCTAATGGCAGTAGGCCTCTGGTTGTATTGGGTAGCCGCTGGCCTCCAGGAAAGCAGGCTGAGTTGTGGCCCAAGGAATGCAGTGCAGATCCGGGATTGCGTGCGTGTAGAGGTGTGGATGGGAAGGTGGAACCCGGAGGGAACAGGGAAGACCTCAGGGCTGCTGGGCTTGCCAGGAGTCCACACGGGGGGGGGGGGTGAATTAGGGCATGGGTATCTCACCTGGCTATTCTGGATGGCAGCAGGCTGACCAGAGGCAGACTGAACTGTGGCCCTGGATGTGAAATGCAGATCGGGGATTCTCACTAGAAATTTTATCCAAACCCAAACAAGGTCTCAAGAAGGGTTTTCTTAGGTTTTGAAACTTACTTCTGAAGTGGATGTCTTGGCAAATTAAGCACTGACAACACAAGCATAGGGACCTGAGTTTCAGTCTCAAGACCTGTGTAAAAAGCCTGGCACAGCAGTCCAGAGCAGAGAATCCAAAGCTGGGAAGCAGAAGACAAGCAAATGCTTGGAGCTTACTGGCCAGATAAGCTATCCTAAATAAATAATTGAGTTCAGGGTTCAGTGAGAGACCCTATCTCATAAAAATAAGCAGGAGAGCAATTGAGGGAGACATCTAACATCAACCTTTGACCTCCAGATGCATACACTGGCTCATGTAGAAACACATAGGTACACACATGAACACACATACATGCAAATGAAAAATATATAACAACAACACGAAAAGCAATGGACCATGGATAGCTGCTATAATTTTGAAGAAGAAAAGCAACACTGAGGAACATTCACTCTCTGAGCCCAGTAAGAGGAAAAGCTATGCAACACAGAAGTCAAGATTCCTACAAGGCAAAATTTCATGTTTTGATATTCAGCCTCATTGTTTTTTAGATATTTTATTTATTTACATTTTAAATGTTATCCCCTTTCCTTGTTTCCCCTCCAAAAACCCCCATCCCATTCCCCTATCCCTGCTCACCAACCTAACCACTCCCTCTTCCCTGTCCTGGCATTCCCCTACACTGGGGCAACAAACCAAGGGCCTCAGCCTCTTTTTTATTGTTCACCTACTATTGCATTTGAATTTACCATCACATATATGAAAATAGTTTCTAGTAAGCCAAGGCAAGGGAAATATTTTAGCACTGAAATTTGACCCTCCACATTATGGAAGTATAAAAATAGGCCAAAATTGAAGTTAAAATGAAAAAAATTCCACTCATGCATTTTTCTTAATTATATCTTCCAAAAAATAAAGTCATTTTTATACTGATATTAAGCATGAAAAACAACATCCCAGAAGCTAATAACTAGTGTTTCTTAAAGCACAATGCAGAAAATAAGGTTATGAGCTGGTGCTTACTCAAGGTGTTTCTGTCTGCAACATCTGCCTGTTATCTGAAACAGGACACACACACACTCAAACTCACACACCTACATACGCTTATGCACATACATGCACACACTCTCATATACACACACTCACACACATACACACACATGCACACACAGGGATGTTACCTTTACAGAACCAGATTCAGTTTTCCATGAAGTGGGGAAGAAGCACAGACTTTATAGTCAGACTTTGGGTCTAGTTTGACACTTCCTGTGCTATACATTCAACAAGTACTCAATATTTGGGATTTCATTTGCCCCATTTATAAACTTAAAATATAATTAATAGTCATTTCCTAGTTCCAAAAGACACTTGCATTTCCCTGATGATTAAGGATGTTGAACATTTCTTTAAGTTTTTCTCAGCCATCCGGTATTCCTCAGTTGAGAATTCTTTGTTTAGCTCTGTACCCCATTTTTAATAGGGTTATATGGTTCTTAGGAGTTTTCTTCTTGAGTTCTTTGTATATATTGGATATTAGCCCTCTATCAGATGCAGGATTGGTAAAGATCTTTTCCCAATCTGTTGGTTGCCATTTTGCCCTATTGACAGTGCCCTCTGCCTTACAGAAGCTTTGCAATTTTATGAGGTCCCATTTGTCAATTCTTGATCTTAAAGCATAAGCTATTGGTGTTCTGTTCAAGAAATTTTTGTCTGTGTCCAAGTGCTCCAGCCTCTTTCCCAGTTTCTCTTCTATTAGATTCAGTGTATTTGGTTATATGTTGAGGTCCTTGATCCACTTGGACTTGAGCTTTGTCCAGGGAGATAGGAATGGATGGATTTGCATTCTTCTACATGTTGACTGCCAGTTAACCCAGCACCATTTGTTAGAAATGCTGTCTTTTCCCCACTGGTTGGTTTTAGCTCCTTTTCAAAGATCAAGTGATGAAAGGTGTGTGGGCTAATTTCTGGGTCTTCAATTCTATTCCATTGATCTACCTGACTGTCATTGTACCAAATACCATGCAAGTTTTGGTCACTATTGCTCTGTAGTAATGCTCAAGGTCAGAGATGGTGGTTCCACCAGAGGATCTTTTATTATTGAGAATAGTTTTTACTATTCTGGGTTTTTTGTTATTCCAGATAAATTTGGAAATTGCTCTTTCTAACTCTATGAAGAATTGAGTTGGAATTTTGATGGGGATTGCATTGAATCTGTATATTGTTTTAGACAAAATGGCCATTTTTACCATATTAACCATGCCAATCCATGAGCATGGGAGATCT
>BDUI01000499.1:147646-158047 GCA_002335545.1 Apodemus speciosus | reverse complement strand
TCTGCCTGGATCAAGGACCCGGGCCAGAGTCCCCAGACCCCGAGCGAGTTGGTTTCCGCTCAGGTGGCGACCACTTGCAGCTCTCGCTTTCTTACTTTCTTAACTTTTCTACTTTGGGAACTTTTGAGAGCACATAGAGCTGTTACCATAAAAATAACTAACAATATGTCCAATTTAAGGGATAAGAGCAGAAGCTCAAATCCTATTTTTAACAATGTCTCTTAAACACTTTAACCTCCCTTGTAGCTCACCACCCATCAGAGGTAGTGGAAAAGAAAGGATACGGCGGGGTGAAGGGAGAAGTGGACTTGTTTAGAAAGGTTCTTTGGAGTAGCTCCTGTCTGTGTTGTCTGGAAATTGGAAGTTCACTTCACAGGTCAGCAGCAGCAGCTCGATCCACTCACAAACACTTTACAGATACACTGGCAGTCCAGTTCAGTAGACAGATTAGCAACAGCAGTGACAAGGACATTAGAGAGAGCCAGGCCTCAGCCTTGACTGTAGTCAGCAGGAGGGACCAACAGAAACACCAGGATAAGTTCTCACCTGTGCCCCTGTCAGGAAAGTGAAGATCAGTGAAGACTCCAAGTCCACAAGTGTTGCACAACTAGCTATAGCAGCAAGGCAAGCTCCATCTCTGTCACTCCATGGAATCTTATTTACACCCTCCAAATATCATGGGCCCTCCCTGTGCCTTGCCTCGGCAAGCCTCTTGCCTCTCAGCACCTGTCTCCAGTCATTCTGAGTCCTTCAAAACAGCAACCAACAGCAGCACACCACCAGAAGTTCTCTGGTGCATTTCTCTCCATGGTGTCCTGACAAATGCACCTCAATTATGGAATGTAGAGCAGACGAATACATTCCTGTCACTAGCAGAGAATCTTTTGTCACACGTCCTTTCACATGCTTGCCTTAGCAGAAGATCCTCTCTCCTGTTTCTGCTTCAGGGAAACGTTCCTTCAAGAGTCTGCCTTAGCCTTTTGCCTATGTCCACTTTAATGAAATGTTCCTTCACATGTTTGCCCCAACAAAACACTATCTGACCAACATCTCAAAGAACTCTTAAGTTTCCCCTTCATAAAGGAAAACATTTAGTTGAGGCTAACTTATAGTTTCAGAGGTTTAGTCTACTGATGTCATGATGGCATCACAGCATGCAGCCAGACTTTGTGCTGGAGGAGCTCAGAGTTCTACACCAGTATTTTCAAAGAACAGGAAGAAAACTGGCTTGATCTTCTTGAACGTCAAGCCCACTTGGACTTGAACTTGAGCCCACCACCCAGTGATGCACCTCCTCCAACAAAGCCACACCTCCTCCAACAAAGTCACACCTCCTCCAATAAAGCCACACCTCCTGGTAGAACCACTCCTTACCAGCCCATGGAAGCCATTATTACTCAAACCACCACACAACTCCATATGGATCAAGGAACTTAACATAGAGCCAAATACTCTGAATCTGATAGAAGAGTAAATGGGAACTGGTCTTGAACTCATGTCAGAAAAAGACATTCTGAGCAGAACAGAGAGAGCATAGGCACTAGAGACACAATAAATGGAACCTCATTAAGTTGAAAAACTTCTATATGACAAAAGACATTATCGTCTTGTCTAAGCAGCAGACTACAGAACGGGAAATGATCTTTACCAATTATGCCTCTGATCGAGGATTAATATCCAAAACAGAAGATCTAAAACAACTGCATATCCAGAAAACAAGCAATACAATTAAAAATGGGTCACAAAAATGAAGAGAGTTCTCAAAGGATGCAACACTAATAGCTAAAAACAGTTAAAGAAATGTACAACATCCTTGGTCAGTAGAGAAATGCAAATCAAAGTAGTTAGAGATTTCACCTTACATCAATCTGAATGCCAAGATTAATAAAAACAAATGACAACTCGTGTTGGTGGGTATGTAGGGTAAGGAAATACTCATACATTGCTGGTAGAAATGCAACTGTATACAAACACCATGAATATCAGTATAGTGCTTCCTCAGGAAGCCGGGAATTAGTATCCCTCAAAATCAACTGTACCACTCTTGGGCATACACCCAAGGAGGGTTCTACATGATACTATGGACATACTTGCTCATTCGTTTATTATTGCTCTATATGTAATAGCCATAAATTGAAAACAGCTTTGATGTTCATCAACAAAGGATAAGGAAATGGATAAGGAAAACATGGTGTCCTTATATAATAGAAAATTATTAGCTGAGAATAAAATTATAAATTTTCTAAGTAAAAAGTGGAACAGGAACAAAATCATCCTAAGTGAGGCAATCCAGACCCAAGAGAGCAAACATGCTATATTTTCTTTTATATGTGAATGTAAACTTTAAGTACCCCAGGGGCATGCTACTATGAACATCAGAGGTTAGGATGTGTACAGAACTAAGGGAGAGAGGAGGATCTTCCAAAGATGGGGAAATTGAACATATAGTTAAAAACAATGGGGAGACTGGAACAGGAGGATTAAATGGTGAAGGGGAAGGAAGAGGAGGAAAGTGAGAGAGTGCAGGGAAGGGCGTCTAACACTAAGGACCATTTGAGGGGACATATGGAAACACACTACAGCAAAAGCTTTACTGTATACACGTATACACGTATAAGTATATACCTGTATACAGTAAAGCCTTTGCTGTAGTGTGTTATATACTTATAAGTATATAAGTGTATACGTGTATAAAAGAAATCCAATAGTCACCAAATAGCAGTAAGAAGAAAGCCCAAGCTAGACATTTCTCACTACCAAGTGAAATCTCCATTGCCAGGAGTAGGTTATATCTAGTTGAGCCATTGGCCACTGGGGTCCCATGCATACCCTCAATCAACTCAGGCTATTGCCAAGGCTATTGGTTTCTATTTCCACAAACTGATGGTAAGGCCCTATTGCTAAAGACAACACTTGTATATCTCATTGAACATGGAGATCACGAGCTGGTGCCTAGTTAGAGTCTTTGCCACAACTGACTTGTGTTCACAATACTGAAAGGTACTTTGCACACTCCCGGAGAGGAAAGATAAGTCCTAATGATGTCATAAACTTTGATCTGTGATGGTGACTTTCTCCTATATGATGCACAGGTACAATAGAATCATAAACACAGTGGGAGCAAGAAACCACTATCTGATTAGATTTAAGGCTCTCTCCATGAGCTAGAACCAAAGCCTGACATTGTGCCATTAGCTAACAAGCTGAGACTAGATAAGCAATGGATCTAGGAGAAAACAAAATACCATTGCTATACTAAAAGAATATAGAAACAAAATCACTCCTAATCACATTCTGCTATAGCATACATAAGTGTCTCACAGCCTTCTTCAGAGAGGCTTTCTCGGGCAGTATATGGGAACAAGTACAAAAACCCACAACTAAGTCAGAGAGTGAGAGACATTAGAAAATTCATCCCCAATGGRAAGTCTTCATGAAATCTGTCCCCACAGAGCTCAGGGAACTGCTGAAGAGAATCCAAAAAATTTCAGAGCAGGTGGGGATGAATGACACCAAGCAAACAGTGTGCAGATATAACCCGACTGACGCACATATGAGCTCACAGAGACTGTTACACTATGGGCAGGGCCTGCACAGGACCAAACTAGAAAAGGTCTCAGCACACATGAGTTCCCAACTCCAACAGAGAGGCTGCCTTCAACTAACAACTGCACATAAGGGAAATTAGTCTTTAGAAGGGAGCCTCACTGGATATATGACCCACAATTAAAAGTGGCCCCATGTCCAGTCGCAGATAGCAAATACAAAACAAACTCAAATGGAGTTTGAATATAATTTGGGTAGAGTGGGCTTTTTTTTTTTTACCTTACTGAGCATTTCCTTATATCTATGGATCCAGATTTCATGTGTGTGTATCTTATATTCTTTCTTTATTTCTTGTTTGCTTGTCTGTTCATTTTGTTTTATTCTTATTTGTTTGTCTTTTTATTTTCATGTCTTTTTCTTAAAAGAGAAAAAAGGTACAAAGGCAGGGATTTGGAAGGGTGGCAAGGAGAGAAGGATCTGAAAGGAAATGAGGGAGGAAGCTACGATCAGCATACACTGCATTCAAAACCCTTTATTTTCAATGAAAAGTAAAATTAAATAAAAGAAAAAGCACCTATTCCTACCATATATCAAAATATACAAAGTTGTGGTAAATTTTTAAAGGTTGTTTACATGAAGGGATGCCTAAATGCTAGATCAATTTAGCTATCATAGCTGGTTCTTGGTGGTGTGAATCTTGAAGGTTATAGCCCACTCTCATTTTCTGTCCATTCTGCACTTAGTGAGCCAAAAGCAGCCTCAGGCTTCTGCCACCACAGCCAAAGACATCTTTATCTCCATACTTCCTCATCATGCTAGATTACATTCTCAAGCTGTACACCATAAGCCTCCCTCCTCTAAGTGCTTTTGTCAGATCATAGTGATGGGAAAAGTTACATACACTGATAACGGAGTCTTAAAAGAGGGTTTATTACTGTGATAAATCTGACTTGGAGCTTCCTTAGTTTTTGGAATTGGTATGTGGAAAAAAAATAA
The DNA here is from genome assembly GCA_002335545.1 of Apodemus speciosus. Taxonomy (NCBI): domain Eukaryota; kingdom Metazoa; phylum Chordata; class Mammalia; order Rodentia; family Muridae; genus Apodemus; species Apodemus speciosus. Next base: position 153,505 of record BDUI01000499.1, on the reverse strand, counting down.
AATCTGGAGGAGTTTGCAGCCCTAGACTAAGCAAAGTAGAATGGTTAAACCACAGAAGACCAGGAGTCGGATGGAAAAGCACACGGAAAAGACTGTGCTCATGAGATTTCAGAAGTGAACGAAGGTTTTATTGGGAATGGGATTAGAGGTCATTTATCTTTCATTCTGGTGAAGAATTTGAATTTTGTATATTTGAGGCTCTATGAAAAAATGTTAGGCTTAGCAAGAAAAGGAGTCTGAACAAGTTTAAAGGACGGACAGAAGGTACATGCAGACAAAGCCTCTGTAATTGTTAATTTGATATCCTGGACTTACCCCGGAATGACAGGAAACCCACAGAGTAGGGTTGAATAAACATACGATTATAGTAGCTCCGCATTCAAGAGAGGCAGAACACAGACAGCCACTGCTGAACCTTCACAAGAGTGCAAAAACATGAATTCTTTTGAGAAGAAAGTGACTAAAGCTTTCAGAATACCCTGCTAGAAAATAGCCTTCTAAAAAAAGTATTTTCCCAGATTCAGCCCCGAAGATGTAGAAAGGCTGCTAGGGCTGTGTTCCAAAAGGCCTAGGCTACATCTCAAGCTGCTTGCACAAACTGTTATCATACATCATGAAAATGGTGCTGGATCAGCAGAGCTGCAAATTTCAAGACTCAAGACTGTCATAGAGGCTTGCAGACGTTCCCAAAACCCCTTGAAGTTACACAGTGCATAAAGTGGCCATATACTTTGTATGCAACTCTTAATAGACCGCAAGAAGCAACGAAGGTGAGCTCTAAGTTGCTCACCTTCTAAGTTGCTCTAATGGAGACCCCAAGACATTAGAAATATCACAAATGAGAGCTAGGGACTGGTGAGAGCTGTAGTATCTATAGAGCCAGCCCAAGAGGCAGGTCAAAAGTCATACAGAAATATAACTGGGAAAGTGGAGTTGTCCAGGCTGACAGTGCCCATACAATGGCATCTTGTGTCATAGATGGAGGGTGTGCTGCTGCTTATGCCAGCAGATGTGGCCGATGTCTAGGTTTGGGAATTCTGAGGACCATCCATCCAGGCTCTTGGCTTTCTTCCATGGGCTCTTAGATCTTCTAAACCATCTCACCCTTAAGTCTCTCTCTCTCTCTCTCTCTCTCTCTCTCTCTCTCTCTCTCTCTCTCTCTCTCTCTCTCTCTCTCTCTCTCTCTCTCTCTCTCTCTCTCTCTCTCTCTCTCTCTCTCTCTGTCTCTCTCATCTAGTAGATATGGTTTCTTAAAGGAATCTGTAGATTTCTCATTTATCAAAATACAATTGATTCCCTTAAAAAGAAATCTGATTCACACTTCTTTCCAGGATAGACTTTCTGTGTCTTAGGCATCTGGTAAGATGCTTGAGAAACATTGCCCTTAATTCCTAAAATTCCTTTACTTAAAGGATCCATGGTCCTTAAGCCCAGGCCTTGCGATTCTCATGAGTCCTACATAGTCACACCTGGAAATCTCTCTGAAGTCTTAATAAGTGCTCTTAAAGCCATGCTGAGATTTAACACCATGTTGTCCTAGGACTGCCTCAGATTTGGTCTCTACCCTGAAGCTATTTCTGACTATTTTTTTCTGACTAGTTTATTTTTAATAGTAAGATATTCTAAACGTTAACTGATACTGTTAGTAGGTTAAATTTGGCTCTCTTCCTTAATTTTATCCTGTTTACCAAAATGGAAATAGCTGGCTATCAGCAACTTACCTGGAAGTACTGCTACTTAGACCAGCAAGTCCATTAGCAAGATAATTTACTTTCATTATTCTGCAAATGACAGTTTTGCTGTATTTTTTTAACTCCCATATAATTCAAGTGATCACTTCCTCAGCATCTTTCTTGTCTGTCTGGACAACTGTCTCCCTAGGCCCTTCAGCTCCCTGCTGCTCCCCGATGCCAAAACTGATAACTGTAGCTGAATATTGATGGTTGTGGTATCAATCCAGTTCCATAGAAAACTGTTCTAGAGATACTGTCGTCATACCAAGGAAGAGAACATGGAATTGCCAACTGCTTAGACACTAGAATTAGGTACTACTCAGTACCACACTGAGCCTGCTTAGATTCAAGGAGAAAGGCTGAGGCTGTTCAAGGAGTTGAATGTCTTATAATGCAGAGGCATGGAGGGGGAGAGGGTTTGAAGGTAAGTGTTCAAGGCCCAAATCAAATTGAGAAAGAAAGATTATTAATCCCAGCTATACCTAGAAAGTAGAACATCTGCGTGGCAAGCGCTGGGTTCCAACCAACCCAGAACAAAAACTGTAAGTGCCATTTGGATGTGATTCTGAACCCAAGATGGAGATCTGATCTTGTTGTAAATCTGGGTTCCAAGAAAATGAATATTGTTACCCCATAGAAAGCATATGGCTGGGGAGATAGTTCAGTCTGTAAAGTGTTCACCAGGTGGCATGAGGACCTGAGCTGAAGTCCTCATGGGTACCAGAACTTATGTAAGAGCTCTGGGATTGGTGTCCCTCCAAACCCACCCCGTATTCCAGCTCTGAAGAGGTGAAGATAAAAAACTCACTGGTAGTCAGTCTGTGCTAATTAGTGAATTCCAGGTCAATGAAGAGACTGCCTCAAAGGAGATGGAGAATATTTCTGAAAATGATACCCAACATCTATCGACTAACACAAATGCACGCACGCACACACACACAAACACACAGCATGGGAGGAGGGATAAAGAAGCAGGGGATAAAATAAGGCTCAAGACTAGTGCCTGAAAGTTTCCAACTGTGGAATCCAAGATCGCAGCATTGGTACTTAAGGCAGAGGAGGCTGAGGAATAACTATGTCAGTGCAGAGTTCTGGAAGTCAAAGAGAAGAAGTTAAGGAAGTAATATAGGTCAAATGGTGTGCATACTCTTCCCCTCAGGCCTCCAGCCAGCTCCTCCCCAAGGAGCACAGAGCAGAACAATAATAAACAATATACTTCCCTATTCGATTAAGATTACTGGCAGGGTTTTTAGAATCTTGTGAAATTTGGTTTTGTCAAATGAGAAAATGTTTAGATACAGTAGATTTATACACAGCTCTGTAACCAAACTCTTCAAGCCATGGCAGCTACGAAGGGAGCCAACTCTATTCCCAATAAGGGCAGAACACAGAAGACAGGAAAGGAGCCAAAGGAGCCGAGTGATGCCCAACTCCACTTGGTTCATATTTTGCTATTGGATCATTCATTTATTCTCCTTTTTAAAAAGGCAGTCTTCTGCAAAAATTAACCAAACCTTTTCACCATCTACAAATTAAATAGGAAAGCTGTTGAAAAATAAGAGTTTCCATTTTAAACTGTGAGCATGAAACTGGGTTTGGGAAGTGATGGCCACCTGGGTGGTATTTCTGGGCAAATTCTGGCTGGCTTGCATTGATTGAAAAGGAATGCAGCAGTTTGCTTAAAACACTCTCCAATCCTAGAATTTGTTTCCCCCTTGGTGCAGCTTCTGTCTCCTACATTAGAAAGGATTTCACCTTACCTCTTTCTTAGCCTCCGCTTTCCTCTCTAGGCACAGAACAGTGAGTTTACATGAGGATGCCTAGAGATGTTTTCTTACGGGAGCTTTCTCTAGGAATAACTACCTTCCTACATCAGGAAACCTTAATTCATGCCTCAGCGTGCCACCAGCAATGGTGGGTGGATGAATGGTGGGAGGGGAAATGGGGTGGTAGATTTCTATCTTGTTTTAGAATTTCTAACCCTATTAAGCTGTATAAAAACACACAATCCAGGTCTTATAATTACATGTTATATGCCTAGATTGGGCAAATCTAACAGTATACTAACTTACTCTCCTTTTATAAGACTCCTTGCTAAATGCAGTTTCTCCTGGCCATGAGGTTTTAGACCACTGTGACTTCTCCTCCTCTCCTCTCCTCTCCTCTCCTCTCCTCTCCTCTCCTCTCCCACATTTCTTCCTCTCCTCTTCCTGTCCCCCATTCTTGAGCCTCCAGCCCCACATTTCCCCTCCACTGCCCAATCACAAGCTCTTGCCTTTTAGAGATGAGTTAAAATGGGGAGAAGGTGTACATGACATCACCTGACCACATGATGGTCTGCTCATCAGGACAACCTCTCTTGAGGAATCAATAGTAACATCAAAATACAAACAACATCAGGAAAACCCCACTGCCCTATCTCTTCTGGGGAGATAACTCCAAAAGCGCTGTTGTGGGATATCCCCAAATTCCTAAAGCTCTGAAGGAAATACAAAGACCCCATTGCTGGATGGAGAAAGCCATTCTACAGCTGGGCTAGCATATTCACCAGGGCCCAGGGTCACGTCCTTCAATTTGATTGTCTTTGAAACATCCCAGAGAGGATCATAAAAAGCTGCCAGCAATTAAGTATAAAAATGCAGGGAAATAGACTAAAGGGAAAAATTTCTCCCAAAAAGTGAAATGAAAGAGATTCCAGGAAGAGTCTGGAAACTGTGCAAGCGTTTCCAGGGGGACTGACCTGAAGTTTGGAAAAGTCTCCTAACTGCCCAGAGTTTATGCAAATTCCAGTTCTGAGTGTTTTTTCAGCTCTTCCCTATCAGTTGTAATATATAATGGAAAAAAAACTAATTACTTAGAACTCTGCAGCTGCATGCAACCTTCAGATTAATGTCAGGGTTCAAAGAGAGAAGCAGATGTAGAAAGCAGAAAGAAGCCTGATCCAGACCTTGGAGCCTTAGAAAACATTTGGTTTGGTGAAAGAATCTCATTTAACAATGATTTTCCATTTCTTGACCACAGCGATGGGATTAATACATATGAGTCTGTCAGCTAGGTCACTGCCTTTCACTGTATTTGTGATTTTTCCATTTAGGGTGCCATAGGCGGGAATTTGTGGCATTTTTAGAGCTCATGTGGACTTTGTAAATCCCAAATGCAAGATGATCTGAAAAACAAACCCAAATAAGGTGCTTTGGGTACTGTCAGGAGCAGGGAGTTCTTCACTTCTTGGTGGCACTGAGAATAATTCTGCACCATTCAATCGCCGAGACTTGTCTCAAGTTTGAGCTAAATAGCTGTGGCTTGGACACTCACTTTTAAGGCAGCAAGTGTTTGTCATCCTTGTACTTTAAGCATGTCTTCTTGATGCTTCAGAAAGTCAGCTCAGTTACTGTGGGTTTGGAAAACACCAAAGCCAAAGATTTCCGTGGCCTTGATTAGTGAGATGCACATATCTCTTCTGAAAACCATGCTTCTGTCAGAAAAGCAAAAATGTATTCACTTGGAAATCATCCAGTTAAGACTAACCACCAGCCAAAAAACTAGAAATCAGAGTACCTGCTTTAGAAAATCCTATGGAGGTCCTTCAAAAGATAAAAATTAGAAAAATATAAAAATTGTTATATGATCCAGCAGTCCCTGTTTTGGGGATAAACCCAAAGAAAATAAAAGCACTACCTGATAAAGATGTCTTCCCAAACCCTCTCATTTATTGCAGTACAAGTCACAATAGGAAAAATCTGGAGTCGGCTTAACTCTATATAGGTAGATGAACAGATAATGAAAATCTGATGCACATGCATAATGAAATACTACACTTCCTTAAAGAACAGACATAATCATTAGCAGCAAAGTAGCTAAACCAGAGACATTATGCCCAGCGAAACAAACCCRGAACAGAGAGACAAATGCTATATCATCTGACGTTATTTTGAAATTAAAAAGAAACAAACTATGAAGGGTAGTTTGTTTCTTTTTAATTTCAAAATAACGTCAGATGATATGGCATTTGATGGCTGAGAAGCACCTTAAAAATGTTCAACATCACTAGTCATTAGAGAAATGCAAATCAAAACAACCCTGAGATTCCACCTCACACCAATCAGAATGGCTAAGATTAAAAACT
>BDUI01000499.1:128673-147206 GCA_002335545.1 Apodemus speciosus | reverse complement strand
GGGGGCAGGGAAACCAGGAAAAGGGAAATGAAATGTAAATAAAGAATATATCCAATAAAAAAAATACTGAGTAGATTTTCACTGGTCTCATCACAAAAATACATGAAACCAGTACACATGTCAATTAATTTTAATTGGGCATTTTGAAACAGGCATCACTGTTCAGTGCCACATAAATGTACACAAGTTTCTTCAAGAAAGAAAAAGAAGGGCTGGAGAGATGGCTCAGCAGTTAAGAGCACTGACTGTTCTTCCAGAGGTCCTGAGTTCAATTCCTATTAACCACATGGTGGCTCACAACCATCTGTAATGGGATCCAATGCCCTCTCATGGCGAATCTGAAGACAGCTACAGTGTACTCATATAAATAAAATAAATCTTTGAAAAAAAAGAAAGAAAACCAAACCTACAGAATGAAATATATCAAAAATACAAATGGTCAGAATCCATAGGAGACTTATGCATGCTTGATATTTGATCTTTCTGGAAGTATACATTTTTTCCTGAGATTTCTAAATGAGAATTGAATGGTGTTACCTGAGATAAAAATAAATATTTATTTTTTTATCAGATTTAGTTGTCTTACATGTAAATGTCTTGGCTACTTGCATGTATGTGTACCACATGTAAGCTTTGTGCCTTTGGAGTTCAGAAGAGGACATTGGATCCCCTGTAACGAGAGTTACAGATGGTTGTAAGCTGCCATGTAGGGACTGGGAATTGAACCTGGCTCCTCTGGAAGAGCCACAAGAGTTCTAACCATTTTTCTAGCTCTGACACTAAATACTCCAAATATTGTAATTAAGCTCTACAGAGTCTGGGGACCAAAAATTTAATATATGATCCATAGTATAAATGTGGCCATCAGAGGATAACCTTAGATGTTGGCCCCCACTTTCTCCCTCTCTTTATTCTTCACCATGATGTATACTAGGCTAACTGGCTGCAAGCTTCCGGGTTTCCTTTGTCTGACCTCCCATCTCTCAGCAGCAGCACCGTGACTTCAGAGATTACAGTTCTCTCTAATGGATCTGAACTCAGGGTCTTATTCATGGACAGCAAGACTTTTATCCACTTAGCCATTTTTCCAGTACCACCGCACCCCCCAAACATTGTTTTAATCTCATGTAGTTCTCATTGTTTTCCAGTGAGCTCAATAACCCAACTTTTCCGGGAAAACCAAGTGGTACCAAAGTAACATGTCAAAGGTCGTTCAGCTAGTGAATGGCAGAATTGGAGTCAGAACCCAGGTCCACATGGCTTCAGAGCTGACCGTCATTAATGGCATGATGCATTGCCTTCTAACATCTGCTCCAGAGTCACATATGTACAGCTCTTTGCAGCTTCAGACCATTAGCTCACACAATCCCAAGGCTGGCACTGCAGCACACATGGGGCAGATGTCATTCTTGAGAGATCACAAGAGCACGAACATGACTCAGTGCCTAATCCAAAGCTGCAGATATAGAAAGTGATGGAGATGGATTGCAATCCAAGGATTCCTTTCTTCTTTTAATTCACAGCTTATTGCCTGCATTTTTCATTTTAAGAGTGAGATGCCTTCGTGTGGCACTGAAAGCTCTATGTCAGCTACCACCTGACAGGAAAGAGCAATGATCTGAGCAGATTGCTGTCAGAATGTTATAATCCAGATGAAAAACCTACCTGGACAACGGATCAACTCTTTCTAATGGCGCACAAATCTGACATTTCTGATCACAAGCTAGGCTCAAATCTAATCCTCAGTATGGTTTTAGTTACTCCATCTAATAATGTCTTTGGAAAAATCTTGAGTCTATATTTTATGAAGAACAAAGTCCTCAATGCCTGTAATGAATTCCTTTTTACCATTAAGCACAGCCATCAGGATTATAGAAGGGTTGCTCAATGATGTAACTGTGGCTGATTGTTTTTTTTTTTTTTTTTTTGTTGTTGTTGTTGTTGTTTTTAGCTTGTTTGAACCAAAGTACTTGCTGATTAAACACTTTCAGGCTTGCTTAGAAGGAAGACTCCGAGTAAGATACGGTAGTTTTAGTGTTAACTGGTGATTGCCGTAATGTTGCTTGGTAACCACCTCTCTGTTATAGGTTGAATCTGGAATGCCCCTAGCGAATTTGGGCTAAAGATCTGACCCCAGCTCTGAACTGTTATGAGATAATGGATACGCCAATGGGCAGGGCTAGTGACAAGTCTATTCCTCATTGTGAGGACATAGGATTTCACCCTCAGTGGAGACCATGGGACTCAGTACCAGTCCCATCCTCTTTCATTTCTTCATTTCTTTTTTCTCTGTTTATGTCATAAGTATATTTACTCTACCAAGTTTCTCCAACATGGTGCACCACCTTGCCACAGGCCCCAAAGCAGACCAGAACCTGTAAAACAGCATGCCTAAATAAAACCATTTCCTTTAGAAGTTGATCATTTCAACTTGATAGAATCATGGAAAAGTGACTAATACATGCTCAAAACAAAGTGGTGGTGTAGGACAGACCATTCTCACTGCTGTGTGCTTAATTCTACAGGGATGCAGGATACTGCAGTTCCTTTGGTTCCGAGTAGGCTCTGATAGATTGCTCTGCTCTAGGCTGTGGCTTGGCTAGTTGTGGATCTGGATGAGTTAGACTCATAAATATTTATTTTGGATTTGGGGCCGAAGTAGCAGCTAATACTAAGATCAAAAGACCCACTAAGGTGTAAGCAAACCACTGTTGGGTGACTCAGATGTCAGCAGGCTAAGTCCCTATGGATCTGCAGAGGACTCAAGTGTCTTCAGCAAGGCTTTAGAGGCTCTTCCAACAATTAAAATAAAGATACCTGTAATCCTACCTAAACCTCACCAACCTTCTCTTGGACTGTGATGAAAGACTGGCAGAGGTGAACATACCTTCCTCAACACTCACCCCAGTGTGAGCCCAGACTTAAGCAAAAGGCAAGACAGTGGGACCTGAATAGGATACCTCATTGTTTTGCTGTAAAATTCTAATTTACATGGAGGAAATGAGCATCTACCATATAAAACATATAGCCCAAAAAAAGAAGAAAAAGAAAAACTGTAGAAAAATAATAAAATGTCATCTTGGGTCCCTATTTTCAACTCATTCAAATAACAGACAGAAATGACTATGTAGTCTTTTTTTAAATAAGAAAATATTCTGTCATGATTTCATTCTCTTGTGCATTATCAAAGGATAACACTGCTCTAGAGGTCTGAATACATACTTGAAGGATTCATGTGTCAGCATCCATAATTGATGATCAATTGATTCACAAGAGCTCATTTGAGAAGGCGAAAAGTGCTTGTCATTAAAAATTAATTCCTAACACATGAAAGTTTCATCTCTTCTTTGTGTTGGATTCTTAATTGTTATTGACAAAATATTGTGTACTGTCTAATGTTGAATTTTGCTACAGATTTTTATCCTTCTAATAAACTCTAAATGTACTCCTTCTGTCTGGGAATGTTATAACAGGTTAAAAAAACTATAAAACAGAGCATTTTCATACATGTAAGAAGAACCATGAACATCCAATTAGGAGATTTTCATTAAATTATAATTTAATTTTCACTCATTAAAAAAAACTGCTTGTCTTTTTCATAATGGCAGTCATATCAGGCCTTCTGTCTATTGTTCAGCTAAACTCAGTCCTATAAGTGTATCTCCTTTGACCTCCATGTGTCAAAAATACCACCCTGATATTGTCAACTTTCTTGTTTATCTAATGTGAACTATGGACATAAATCTCCAGGCTTGTCATAAAGGTTTTGACTGACTTAGTTTCATACTTCCAGAAACTCTTATGTTGCCTGTTGAAGAGCTCAAGGAACAGCAAGACCATTGCAAAAATCAGCTGAGTTGCATGATCTGTTTAATACCCAGGACCTTCATGGTGGAAGAAGAAAACCTACTCCAGCAGGTAGTCCTCTCACCTCTGCACATGAATCCATACACAGCCACACAGACACACACATGTAAGCATTATTTTAAAAAGATAATCACTGATATTAATTACCAGCATCAGACAGAGCAATTCTTTTCAAATCTGCTTTTTTCCTATGAGTTTCATATACATCTCATTCAAAATATTCTTCAACTTGCTCTGAGAAGCACTACACTGCAGCCATCTCAGAGTTGGGGGCAATAATAATTCTCTTTTTTGGAGCTTGCATTTTAATCTATGGTTACTTCCCAGCTCACATATGCACATGAGACATCAATGGTCTATCTGAAGTCATTATGCTTGTATTTCTTTCAAGTCCAATTTACTATTTTCAGTTCCTAAAAGGCAACCTGAGTACTGGGAAAGGTCACATTGCTTAACATTGTATAAGGGTTTTATAATACTTCCTTTCTCATCCCCCACTGTGCAGTTTTGCTAAGTGTTATAGGTAACTTATCTCTAGTGATCATGGGATTCTCACACAGACCCTGAAAGTGTCTTTCCTTTCCTTATTTAAATCTTCATTCATCTTCACATAATATACATAGCTATCTATGTGTATACACTGATGTTATCAGGATCATATGTAATTATATTGAGTAAGAAAAGTTATAAAAGCTATTGTAACACACAAAGAAAGTAGTAAGCACAAATGGATTTGATTTTTGAAAACCTTAAGTTCAGAAAGGTTTTGATTGTATATATTGGATCCTTTTCACAGTGTTTATAAATACTTTGGCAAGAAAGCTTATCCCGAGAAGGCAGCAGAAAGGTCAAGATGATGCAAGAACTGGTTTGGAAAGCAAAGGACCCTAAGGAATATGCATTCTGTCTTTTAACCATCAGTTGGTCAGGTTTGTGCATCACAGTCCTGACTCATTCTATGTGACCCATGTGTGAACTTAGCTGTGGATTCTTTGTGTACTGATTACCGTCTTGGTTGGGCTTTCTGCTTAAGTTTCAGGTCCCATCTCTTCATTCTTTCTCTGTCTGCTTCACACAAGATTCCAATGCTGTTTCTAATTCTACTCAGAATTGAGTCTATTCATTTCAATGTAGAGAATTCTTTTTAAACACACACTTCTAAACTGCTGTGGTTAGAATGTGAAATGTCCCCTCGGGGCTCGTGTGATTCAACACACTTGGTCTCCAGCTGGTACAACTGTTTCCAAAGATTCTGGAGCATTTAGGAGGTGAAGCCTCACTTGAAGATGTGGGTCACTGGGGATTAACCTTGGCTTTTGGAACCCTGACCCACTCTCTGTCCAGTCTTCTGATTGCTGACTGTAAACACCAATGTGACCAGTCACTTCGAGTTCCTGTCACCACACCTTGCCTACTACTATGGACTATAACTCCTCTTAACACTTTGTGTAAGTATTTTGTTTCACTGACAAGATACATAATCAATATATATCCTAACAGAGTCAACATAGCACTGTTCTTAAAGAAAATTTTAGAGTTCTGGAGATGAAGCCAAAGCTTTTGTATCCTTTTCTATGTTGAAGCTGCCTTAACTAAAAAGGTTTCGTCTCTAGATCCTCCTGTGACCTTGGTTGACTTTTTCAGAGTAGTCATTATTGTAATTTACTTATTAGAGAAATAATATCACTGAATAACTGCTTAGTATTATACTTTGGGTCTCAGCTCAAATATTATTTCCTTATAAACTTTTCTGGCCTATTGAAGCTAGGCATGGCCACTGTTGTGGTTTGGATGTGTGCCCTCCAAAAAGTCATGCTGAAACTTATCCTCTCTGTGGAATTAAGAGATGGGGCTTGTTGAGCAAAGTGAGCATTTCATGAAAGTTAAGAGTTCATGTATGAATTAATGTAACCCCACCAGCTTGTCCCTTTGACCAGAAACTCTCATTTTAAAGCAGGTAGGTAGTATCTTACTAACACTCAGCATTGCTAAGCCTAGTGTAACACAGGATGCCATTAAAATGTTCACCTAGACCAGCATGATGGCTCAACAGGTAAAGGTGCTTTCATCCAAGAACTTATCCTCTGACCTCCGCACATGGTAATATGCACCCACATTTCTTATAGGCAAACACACACACACACGCACACGCACACACACACACACACACACACACAGAGGAAACTGACGCCCATCTAGATGGAGTGGGTGGAAGAAAGGCAAGTTTCTTAGATGATAGCCATTATATGAAGGAAGTAAAACTTTGCAGAATATTGAGAGGCGAGGGGGAGAAAGGGAAGGAAGAAGGGAAGGAGAAGGGGTGGGGATTGACTTTGTTGTCTTTTGAAGGAATGCCTGCATAGTCTCACTATGGGAAGCATAGTTGACAACTTGAGGCTGGTTTGTAGTACCTGATGTTGAAGAATTTGTTTTGGAGAAAAACTTTTATACAGATATTGTGCCACCCCAAATGACTTACAGAAGAGCCTTCAGTTGCAGAATGATTTCTAATCTTTACAAAATATTTGAACTACTAATATAATTTAATGTTTCTACATTATTAATTACTCCTCACTTCAGATGTGAAAGGCAAAATGTCAATGAATAAACCTCATGACAGTTTAAGCCAAGCAGAACACAGCCCAGTCTAAGGGAACAATCAGCATGCAAGTTCCGTACTAGCATTTGTTATGAGCTTTTGCAGCAAGGGAAACTCTGAAGGGGGGAAAATGGGCTTCGCTGTTAGGACTGAAGATATGAGCAGTGAGCCAAAACTGCCTCAGAGCTCAACACCACCACCAAAAACAGAGTCTCGTTCCTTCCAGTGGTGTTAGTATCCAGTCATCAAGCATGCTCAGTGCTATTGCTATTGGGTAGTGTTTTAGCCAGATGTACTGTAGCATCTTCAGAAGGTTAGAAGATAGTCCACGATAACAAGGCAAGCTATTAATCTGCTCCAACTTGTATTGCTGGAATGTTGACCCACCCATGAGCTAGCAATGGCTCTGGTGCAATTACAGGTTGAAACTAGCCTGCAGATTCCCACCCCATTAGAGCCTCTTCTGAGTTCAGAATTTGGCACCAAACACTGACGCCCAACTTTGTCCAGCACAGGAAGCCCTCTTGACACTTGGCAATCTGGATTGGAGGCGACACGGAGAAAGACAGGAGACTGACCAGATGGTAGCTCTCTCTCAGACTTCTTCAGAGATTTATTCTCCCTGTGAAGCAGAGGGAACTGGCCAAGTCCGCCAAGCACATGGCCCCTTTTTGTACTTTCATCATATGAAGAACCCAGGCTAGTCTTTTGGCAGATGAAAATTTGGCAGGCTGGCCATCTTGGCAAAATCATGCAGCTCACAGACCCAAGGGCCCTTCAGAGCACAAAGCAATTCTTGCAATTTGCAAAGTCCCTAGATGAAGAGGAAGGAGGGGGGATGAGTGATTTGTCACAGACACCTAAAAGTGTTCTGGAAATGAAACAAGCTCTGCGAGGCAGAGAGTGAAACAAAATGCATTGAATAAGATTTCAATAGAAATCTTAGTATAAAAGTTTTAAAATCCTTGCAAGCTGATGAGAGAGCATAGAATTTTCAGGGCATCCTGATTTACATACATTTCTGAGAGTCCATCCAGACTCATAAGGTGTTCACAGGGGAAAAAAACCCAAAACTTTACTTTCTGTTTGTGATTATTATTTTCTATTTTATCTAAGTGAAAGGGTAACAAGATATGTGTGTGTGTGTTGGGGGTGGGTTATCTGCTTCCACTTTTCAAGTTTTGTCAACTGACTTTAAAAACAGTTGATTGAGCTAAAATTTGTCCACCATAAAATGTACATGTCTAAAGTGTGTAAGCAGAGAAATAGAAGTGGCTTAGGGGGTAAAAGAACTTGATATGCACGCCTAAGAACCTAAATTCAGATCTCTAGAACCCACAAAACTTGAGCACAGTAAGACATGTCTATAATACTAATACTTGGACAGCAAGATGCCATGACCTTAAGACAGGCCAGTGCCCTGAAGCTCACAGGCCAGTCAGGCTGAGGTGCACAGTGGCAAACATCTGCCTCAAACAAGGCAGAAGGCAAGCACTGACATCTGAGATGGTCCTATGACGCCCACATGCATGCAATGGTGTGTGTGTACTCTCACACATGTATGCCACACATCATACAAGCAAGCACTTGAATATCACACACACACACACACATGCACACACATACACACTCATGCACACATGCATAATCGGAAGCTGTGGATCAAGCTCGGTGAAAGAGTACATTTTTAGCATTCTTTAGGCATTGTCCACAACACTGGCAAGAAAAAATTGCTGAAGGTGCATGTCTATACTCCCCTGACTTGTGAGGTTAAGGCAGAGGCATTGTAAAGTTGGTGCTAGACTGACAAGTTTAAGTTCAGCTTCTGATCCTGTCACAAAAATAAATTCTTGATTTTGGTTATTATAGATTGGGCATATTACATTTTCAATTTATTTGTATTATTATAAACTACATGGAACATAATTTTCCACTTTTACCACAAATTATATAATCCACAGGCACAAAACATAATGCTGCACCACTGGTATCACGATTTATTGCCAATATTGCTTTAATCATCTTAAACATAATTCTGTAACCATTAATTGACAACCCTTTGCCCTTTGGACTAGCTGAACACATGGAATGCTTCAAGCACCTTCTTGGCCTACAAAATTACTCATGGCAATATAAAAATATTGTTCAATTATTTTTGTTCTTTGGCCCAATCTAGTTCACCTAACATAATATTGTCCAGGTTCATTCATTGTAGGAAATGTATCAGGATTTTAATCCACCCTCTTAAAAGTGTTTGTGTGAGTATGAATATGCTCCTATGTTCAGATTCCTCTTCACATGTAGAGGAATGTATGTGGAGTTCATACATAAGAAAGCTGTCTCCACTTCTGAGACAGGAATCTCATTGTCTAGGGTTTGCCAATTAGGTAAGAATTGCCAATTAGGTAAGAATCCCTAGGGATTGTCCTGCCTTTCTTCCCAGTCATGCCCCCACCCCCACCCTGCAGCCCGGGTGTACTTTTGGCTTCCAGAACCAAATTCACGCTTGTGCAGCCATCAGTTTACCTATCGATGTATCTTCCACCCCTCTGTTCCCTCTTTAAAACTGAATAATATTCCATTCTATAGACATGCTATATTTTAAAAATTATTCATCTGTTGACAGACACTAGAGTTATTTCCACTTGGGGCTAGTGTGCTTAAATGACTTTCGCATTGCCTTTCAAGAGGAAGATATGTAATTAGATGCATGTAACTGTCAATCACACATAGTTTCTGAACATCACAGCAGTAAATGCTGCAGAGGCCTCTGTCCTATGGTAAGGCACTATTAAAGACTAGAATGATTGCATAAAATAAAGGTGAATCTCTGAACACTTTCAGTGACACAGTCTACTTGGAAAGGGTGTTGAGGTTTCCTCTAAGCAAAATCAGTCAGACTATATTGAGGTGATGAACATCTAGCTTGTTGGAGACAGATATACACACTGAGCCTAGAACCACTTTAAACTTTAGAAATGTATGGAAGAAAGTTTTACATTAAGACTATTGTGTGTAAAGTAAATTACTATTAAACTGAAATGGGAGCAAGCCATTGTGCTGTTATAGAAAACTCATACATAGTGCAGTGCTTCCTTATTATATACTCAGAACTACAGAAAATAGAAAATAAAATAAACTTCTTATTCCCAACAAAATCCACAGCCTGGATGTAAAGGAAGATAAAAGAACCACATAAAATATATCTGCCTTAAAAGACTACACCTGAAGAAAAAAAGATGTGAACAATGGAATCCTTTAGAGCATCTGATCGAAGGCCAATCCTATTTTAAGTATGCTTTAGGGAAACTAGTGGAAAACATCTGTGCCTAATTCTCCAAGTTTGTATCTGTCAATCATTTATTCCAGGAAGGAATAAATAATGACAATAACAAAAATGACTAACATTTTCCACCATGCATTGGGCAGAGTAACAAATTGACCATATAACACAGAGCTCACTTAAAGAATGTGTCTTCATTGAATAGTTAAAGGAAGCAAAATTGGACCAAGAATAAGACCCTCCATGCTTTCTTCCCCATACTAAAATAAGACGGGTTCATGGGTCTAAGTAAAAAACAAAATCAATAAGATAATAAATACAAAGTTATATGGACATGCGAGAAAATATCACATAATACAATCAAAATTTAGGACGGTCATATCCAGCCCCGTAATGAAACGTTTAGAATTATGGATTTATGAAATGCATATTTATGTTTTCTCACAAGGCCTATCTCATAAGTAACATTGGTTTTAGCATAATTTATCTAAATAAATCAAGCCCAAATTTTATATTGTATGCAAGAATTGAATGATACTATAGGATTAAAATTTTGTTTTAATGGTTTAGGTATGTTTAAATTTATTCATGGCAATAATAAGAAAAATATGGTTAAAAGGAGAATGACCAGAAACAGCTGTTTACCGTCTAGCAAGCCTTCTTTGCAATATTAGTATCATTATTATCATGTAGTAAAGTCTGAGGCATCTAATTGTAGAAATATCAAATATAAATGCGTAAACCTAAGCCAGCAAAATGGCTCTGCAGGCAAATGATCTTGCTGTTAATAGTGAGAGCCCAATCCACGGGGCCTACATGGAAGAAGGAGAAAACCAACTTCCTAAGGTTTCCCTCTGACTATGGTAAATGTACACACATGCAATATAAATAAAATATATTGTGAAACCCACAAGGCAATAATTATGCTAAAATATAACTTAAGAACAGAACATTCCAAATGTGACAGACATCTGAAGACACATGTTTAGTAGATATAATTCACAAAATGCAGTAAAATGTTTTATCATATTCACTGTATAATATAGTATATGTCGTTGTATTATGTTATGGAATATAATAAACATAATGTAGTAACACTAAATGACAATGGGATTTATTACACCCAACATTCTCCCTCACTTTTTTGCTCATTAGCAAAGATTTGTCATATTTACTTTTAATAGAAAATTATGATTGACATTGGAAAAGGTCAGGGAATAAATGAAATGATCAGAGGAGGCAGGGGACTGTCCATGAAGATAGATGTAAATCATAGGGGGAAAGGGAAAGGCAGAGTTAACCTGGGTTTGGTGTGGTTAGAGAGAATTAGTCTTCTCCAGGGATGAGCCTACCAGTTGGTTATTTAATTCTAAGTAGTCATCTCTGAAATCATATGCACATGAGCAAAGTTAAACAGACTAAGCAGAATGTGTGTATGTATGTATGTGTTTTTGTGTGTTTATATATGTGTCTGTGTATGTGTGTGTATGTGTGTGTGTGTGTGTGTGTGTGTGTGTGTGTGTGTGTAATAATAATGATTAAGAAAAAGAGGTCATGAATTTGAGAGGGAGCAAGGGAACAGGAAGGGGTAGGATAGAGGAAACTCTTGTTAGCTGTATCTTACATAGCTGTGCTAAAATGAACAACAGGCTGGGTCTTCACTCACAGTTTTGAGTTCATATGTCTGAGGTAAGGTTCTGAACTGAGACTTCACTGCAGTTCAAGGAGAGATGAATACAATGTCTATTAAAAGCTGGTTCCTCTCCCAGAGCCAAGTATCATTTGTCTCTAAGCAATTCTCCAGAAAGTAACTAATCTCCATTCCCCCCTAAGCCATAGTAGAGAACAAGTAAAGGAATCTAGTCACTTGTAGAGAAGTGGAGAGAAGATTCAAATGTGAATGATATAATTATGTTCTGTAAGCTGGTAGGAAATAAAGGGGATTCACATTCACACTTGAAACTCTGGTTATCACCACGGTTATACAATTTTTTTCATTATTGAAGTTGAATTTGCATGTAAAATTAGTTTAATTCTAGATTACCTATTTCTAATTTTTTGTATTTTTCAAATTAATTTAAATCTGAGTTGAAAAATTAATGTGTTCTTGCTAAAATCAGTTAATCAGTGTATTTTTCCAAGGAGAGAAATACAAAATTATAGACAGAAACAGAGACGGAGTGAAGGAAATACCCATTTATCGATTTTATGGTTTAGGGATCACTGGTGTTATAAAAGTTTCAGTCACTGTGTCTCAAGCAGAAAAGATGAGCCATGGCTTTATAAGGAGAGTAAGATATTATCAGGAAGTCACTTTAAGATGGAAAATGGTCCAGCTGGAGTAGGAACAATAAAAAATCTAGCGATAAAGAACAGTTGACTTTAATCAAGACAGGTCCCTTCTGTAGACACAATTGTATTAACAAGGACCAGAATGAACTTTCCTATGGTAAGAGTATTCTTTTTAAACTTAAATCAATGTCTGTCTTCTATAGGTTCAACTGTTAAGAACTTCTTTTGAGAATAATGCATTGGTGAAAACCAATGAACAAGGGGTCAGTGAAAGTGCCTGGAAGTGCTATATCAGAAAGCAGAGCATGAGCCACCGTACTCAAGGATTCGGTTCTTGGGTCATCAGGATGCTGTGTCTGCTAATGGTCCAAATATAAAGCAAACAGAGATCTGCAGTGCTTGGGAAAAATATCTGCCCTTTATACAGAGATTAGCATATATTTTGCCTATTTTATTCTTCTTCTTGATTTCATTCTTCCTCTATGCAGTCAAGATCTTCAGGGGGTCTCCCCTGTCAAGTTTCATTTTCATCAATTGGACTGCAATCAACAACTTTTCTGTCTTGTTGAAAAAAAGACAAAACCTCTTCCTCAACACAATATATTTCCTGCCCTCAACTCCAGAGTTATCACACACATATAGGTTCATCCAAGTTATCAGTCCCTTCCAAAATCAAGTGTATTTCAGCAGCTATATTGTATATCTTATTGATATTCAAAAATTCAAAGTCAATAAAGCATTCTTCAATCTATCTCTGGGAGACCTCATATTCTCCTTTCATTCTCTGAGGATTTCCTTTAAAGCTTTGTTATATTTCTCTCAATTGTTTGACCTGTAGGATTGTAAGCTATATTAGTAACAGGTTTTATGCCGAAATGTCTAGAAAGATGTTGGATTCTATGGATATATAGGTTGAAACATCATCAGTTTCAATATACAAAGGCATTTTGAAGATAGCCATTATCTTTAATAAATATGAAATTTCAGAATCAATCTTTTTCAGAATTCAAGGCAAAAGCCCATTGGAATTCTGAACATTTATCAATAGTATGGTGTATCAAGGCATATCTTAATTCTCCAAATCTTTTTTTTAATTCTCCAAAATCTGTAAAATGAAACATTCAATTGATTTTATGACATTGTTCTAAGGAAGCATCAAACACAATCTGTACTCTTAACTCAGTATATTGTATCTCTATGGGTTGCCATGAAACTTATTYAAGCCTTTGTGGATTTTTCTCCTTGAGAACCATTCCTTTGTTGTTATTGTAGATTCCAGTTTGGATTGTTCTGAAAGTTCTTTATTCTGATTTAAATAATCCTTTAACCTCCATTCTATGGGCTGTAATCTATTAATCTATACTCTCCTTATCTAAGTGTGTTTCACTCTGATCATTCTTAAAGTTCATGTATACAACTATAATCATTATTGAACATATAGTTATTTGCATGCTAGTAATTGGTACAAAATTATACCGGGTCCAAGTGCCTCTGTCATTGCATTTTCTACTTCTTTCACATGGAATGTATTTTCTTTTTAATTTATAGCTCTTTCCTTAAGGACTTTCCAAGAATCTCACCAAGTATGTTGACTTTTCAGCTTTTCCTGATGTACTATGTGTCTGGAATTGGTATCTCCCAACTCTGCCTGTCCCGTTGTGCTTCTGTTGGTGCATTGTCTTTCAGTCATTCTGTACATGTCCATGATGGCTAGCTCCATACCCCTCCTGCTGGTCTAGCTGGCTGCTCTTGCTGTTTCTAGTCTGGAGCCACAATTTGCCCTTCCATGAGAGCCAAACCTCCTGCTCACTCTGGGAAGGTGGCTCCAGGCCAGAGCATGCATGTGGCCACCTGTTCTGGATCTGGGCTATAGCTCATAGAATAACATGACACACAAGCCTCATTGCTCCACGGGAGCTCTTACGCAGCCACATCACAGGCTGACCTCAGCTACTCAGCTGTCCTCCTGGCTTTCGCTTATAGATGCTTAGCCTTCCACCTGGTTAGATTTCATCTGGGTCTGGGAAGAGATTGTTTGCCACCTTTCCACCAAGGGCTTTTCAGGATTTAAGTCTGGATTCTGTACCTCATGTTCATTTATTCCATTTCTAACAGCAGGCTGTTTCACCTGCACCCCAGTTCTCCAAAATAATGACTCTGAGACTTCTTATATATAAATAAATGCCTAGGCTACAAATTTGGGCATGTTCTCCAACTAGCTAATAATTATCTTATGAGTGCACACTGCTAGTTACCTCTTCTCAGTTTTATGCATCTGTCTCCTCATAGTTCGAGCTGATCTTTGTGCTTGACTATTTTGTAGAATCCTCTATGTCTCTTCCAGATACTGCACTTTCTAATCCTCCTTCAGCTCACTGGACATAGGCTTTTTTATTTACAGATGATGTTTTCATCCATTGCACAAGAGAGTGTTTCTCTTCATTATTCCTTTGAAAATATATAGGTTTGCAAAGCAAAAGGACTAAACAGCAAAAGAGACAAAATAACTAGCTCAGGTAATCCTACCTGAGTGCTTCAATGCTGTTTCCTCAAATATCTACATCCAGGACAATTTCAAAATTGATAGCTATATCATCCAGCATCATAGACAGTTCTGGTCAGGACTTCATTTGAGTCTGCCCTTTCTCACCATGCGGAGACTGGGGAGCAAATCCTATAGCTAGCTTTCATAAGACTTACCAATATCCCATTTTGTAGGAGCCCCCCCCCAAAGTAAAATGTTATTTCAAATCAGCAGGAAGCAATTTTAAGAAAAAAACACACCCATTCCCAAGAGATGGGGTAGATAGGGTTTTTTTCTGCTCAATGGATAATGAATGTTTGTCATTGTTATCTTTTAAGAAGGTGTTATAGGTTCTTATAGTCCTGGACAGGGAAGAAACAAAATGAGGGAGGTCAAATTCAGATAGTTCCTTTTCTTTTTCTTTTCTATATCCTTATTTCTTTGCTACCTGGCATTAGAGGGTAAAAGAGGGAGAAAGGATGAAAAAGAAAAAAGAGGAGATATAGAAATAATAGAATAAAGGGTAGATTATTGAGTTTTAAACTATAGAGTTATATTGACCAAAAAAATCTTACCTTGGTAAAGATCTTTATATATKGAAACAAAATTAAGGATATATTTGGCTATAACATGTTATATGTTRCTCTTTTTAAAGCATTATAATCACAGAATTCTTAAAAATACCATGTTAAGTTTTATGCTGCTTCAAACTTTTTTAGAATACTTAAATACTAGTTAATAGCTAATAAAACTTATGGTCAAGTTATATACTCATCTAGTTTATTACAGTAAGATGTTTTCAAAGTTGAACAGATAGTAAATAGCTAGAAACAAACAATTCAGATATACTATGGATATATAGATGGTCTTCAAAAACCTCAGCCATCTATAGAATATGGCATTTCAAGATGTTTTATCATTCAAAGATCTTTTTTGACAATGATACAGGTCTGCTCCTGGCAGCATTCTCATTCTACTTCAAGGAAGATGACGAGCATCAAAGAACCTCCATATAGAGTTTGTTTCATATATGGCAAGTTAACTACTGAGAAAGAAACTGCATTGGCTTCAACTGCTGACAGGATACTGTCCACAGTGGACAAACTGGACACAGGAAGCTGACTGCCAAGCCTTGCTAAGACAAGGTAAGTTGTCCTTCATAATTCTCACTTCAAAGGAAAGATACACTGTGACTCTATGTCAGATATTCTGAACCAGGAGATGGAGAGGATGAGTGCTCCTATGACACAAGGAAATCTTGGGTGACTGTCCAGGCAACCAGCTCCTCTCTCATTTCTCTAGTCCTAGAAGCTGCTTGCCTGCACTTCCTATATACTAGGGTAATATTTATTCCTTCTCAGGTTTCTGAGGGGGTTAAAGATTAGATAGTTATAAATTCACAATTAAGATTAAGTTGTTTGGGATGCAAGAAAATGTTTTTAATTCTAAGGAGATATTTTAGGTTAGTAATGCAAGTTGTAATAGAAATTGATTTAGGTACAGAACTCTAAATTCAGTAAGATAGAATAGATAATAGAATATTTTCTCCAAGGTTCTCAAATACATATGAACTCAATAATGTGAACATAAATCTTACCTAATAATTTTCATAATTGTTATTATTTATACAGCTTATTAATGTAAGTGAAAGAGCCTTTTATTGTACTAAAATGAGGATAATGTATCAATTATCTCTTGTTCAGTGTGTAGAATCATTCACCTGTCAATAAAAAGCTGATTGGCCAGTGAGCTGAGACAGAATTTGAAGGTGGGACATCTGGAATAGAGAGGAATTCTGGGAGTGAGACAGATGTGAGAAGATTAAACCCAAACACTAAAAAAGAGAGTCACACTAAACCTGAGGAGAGGTAACCAACCACCTGTGGAAGCCATTGAATAGAATAAATGGGTGATGATGTTATGAACTATTCAGGAAAGAAACCAACGTTTTTGGCCTACGCATATATTCATGAAATATTAAGTCTCGGGGTCATTATTTCAGGGAACTTATTTGAAGGTATGGAAAGCCTCAAGTTATATTTCTCCCCCTTTCTGACACAGTAAACAGTTGATATTTAACTTCTTGGTCCTTTGGGGGGGCATATTTAACTTCCAGAGAGTGCTATAAAAAAGATTGTAGCAAACGATAGCCAAAGATATTGAGAAAATTTGATAATTTTTTAATCAAATGGGCAATATATTCTTGAAATAGCATATTGGGTACTTCTGTCTAACATGCTAACTCTTCCTGATTTTCATCTAGTGCTGCAGTATTGAGCAGGCATCAAATTCTCTACTTAAAATCTCAGTTTTTTGAACTGAGAAGCAAATTGAGTCTCTGATTTTTAAAACTTAATTGTACTGAAAATTAATTCAAAGATCCTGGTAAGCACTGAAGTCTTTTATTATTACTATTATTATTATTGAAAATAATGTTATTGTTATTGTTGCACTATAGTCTGGCCATGATTTCATTTTTCTCACTTAGCTCCTCTTAGATCCTCTCCTTTACCCCCCATTCAAACTCCACAGCTCCTTTCTCTCTCTTAAGAAAGCAGCAAGGCAAATAAAAAAAAACACAAACAAGGATAGAGCAAAACAAACAAAACAAAAACCTAAAACCAAACAAAGCAAAAAGAAAAACCAAAAATCAAATCATCAAAAACTACCAAATCAAAATGTAAAAAAGAAAGATCATGAAAAACTAATACAAGCACACAAACACACACACACACATACACACACACATACACACACATACATACACATACACACACACACACACACACACACAGAGAGAGAGAGAGAGAGAGAGAGAGAGAGAGATATTCAAAATCTGGATTTGTAGTATGTAAGAAAATGGCCAGTAAGGTGGGAAAAGCCCTCCCCAACACACACACTCCAAAAATTTAAAAATACATTTGAGTTTATTTTGTATTTGCTATCTGCTTCTGGGCATGGAGCCCACTTTTAAGTGTGGGTCATATACCCAGTGAGACTCCCTTCTAAAGACTAATTTTCCCTTATGCATGGTTGTTAACTGAAGATTGCCTTTGGGTTGGGGATGGGAACTTAGGTCTACCTCTCCATTTCAACACTGAGACCTTGTCTGGCTTGGACCTGTGCAAGTCCTGCCCGTGCTGTAATAGCCTCTGTGAGTTCATGTGTGCATCAGTCCTGTTGTGTTTGACACTGTTTGCTTAGTATCATCCATCCTTTCTGGCTCTTACAATATTTTTTTATTCCTCTTTAGCATATTTCCCTGAGCTCTGTAGAGAAGAATTTGATGAAGGCATCCCATTGCAAAAAAATTTTTCCAAGATCTCTCACTCTCTCTACATTGTCCTGCTATGGGTCTCTGTATTAGTTCCTATCTACTGCAGGAGACAGCATTGAAGATGGCTAAGAGAGACACTGATCTATGGGGACATCACAATGTCATTATATTGCTGTGTTGCTTTAGTAGTATTTGGCTTCCCCAAGGTGCATGACCTATGTAGTCAGGTACTCTTGACCACCTGAGCAGTATCATCTAATGTAGTGGGCCATAAAGCCAATGAAAAGGTAGTATTCTCTGAATTCTAACTGATTGGATCTGGTATATAGCTTGTGATTCTCTTTCATTTTGCTGCACTGCACTGTGTGTGTGTGTGTGTGTGTGTGTGTGTGTGTGTGTGTGTGTGTGTGTGTTTCATATGTATGCTTATAAATATGTTCAGGACTAAGTCCATGGAACTGAGAGGACATTGAGATCTCCTACATTATCATTTTACATATTATCCCTTTGAGACAGGGTCTCTCATTGACTTTGATGTTAGGTCCTCCTGCCTCAGTCTTGCCTATTCCTGGAGTTACAGATACCTGTGTGAAACCACTCTGTTTTCTTCTTCTTCTTCTTCTTCTTCTTCTTCTTCTTCTTCTTCTTCTTCTTCTTCTTCTTCTTCTTCTTCTTCTTCTTCTTCTTCTTC
>BDUI01000499.1:87543-105034 GCA_002335545.1 Apodemus speciosus | reverse complement strand
TGTCCAACAAGAAGGAAAGAGTGGACCCAGGTGCTGGAAAGGCCCAATGCAGCAGTGTAGGGGAATACCAGAACAGGGAAATGGGAAGGGGTGAATAGGGGAACAGGGGGAGGGAAAAAGACATATGGGACATTGTGGGGGCAGGGAAACCAGGAAAAGGGAAATAAAATGTAAATTAAGAATATATCCAATAAAAAATTAAATTCAAAAAAAGGCAAAAAAAAAAAAAAACCAACAACAAGCAAATACAGATGACTAATACAATTCCTGAAAAAAATAAAAAGGTGTTGCTGTGATGACTCAGCAGGTGGGAGCTCTTGCTACCAACCCTGACAGTCTGCATGGGACCCACAAGGAGGAAGGAGAGAACTGATACTTGCAAGTTGTTCTCCGCGTGCATTCCGAGGTATACACACATGGGTGTATGCATGTGCATATACACACATACACATGCATGCACATGTGTGCACACAGGCTTGCACTCACTCACAAATACATGAACACACAACCAGGAAATAAACATTATTAAATCTGGAAATAAAACATTAAGAACTGAAAAACAAAGCAGAAGCAAAGTCATACCAATTTTTTAAAACATTGGAGGAAAGCATTTCTTTCAACTTAAAAACTGAAATAAAATTGTCAATAGAATGTCTATATTTATCAATGAGATTATGAATCTTTTTCACAGCTTTTATTCCATAGTTCTAGGTATTCTGAACATCAGTATGTAGACTAGGCTGACCTCAGATTCACAGAGATTCTCCTCTTCTGTGTGCTGGGATTAAAAGCATACCATGCCAGGAGAGATTATGAATTTTTTTCAGCTTTTACGAACTTTATTTTCCTTCTACCTTTTCCCCCTCTGCTCAGATGTCTGCAGAGCAGCTCAGGACCACACCATGGTGGCTCCGACCCACTCGGTGACCTGCGCTGTGGGAGCTGCTGACCAGTCCTCAGTGACTGGCTGCTCACTCCAGTCTTCCAGGAGGAATTGCTGGTTGGGCACGGAGGGCACCTGCACACCCTCAGACCAGTCAGCCACCTCAGGCTGAGCAGCAGTGAACTCAAGAGCTGGTGCTGGGTCCGCTCACCCTGGAGTTCCTCCTTGGCCACACAGCCTTCTTCAGCAGCAGCTTGCTCCTCTTTTTCAACCTCCTCTGGGTCTCTGTAGAAGTAAAGATCAGGCATAAACACCCCTGGGTGCTCACGGGAGATAGTACCTCACCTGTGGAGTACTTCCCGGGCCAGCATCCACCACACCTGACCCACTGAATGAGCTCCCTTTTTGTTGCTGGGATGGCTATGTCTACATAGCGAAGGGGAGAATCTCTGTTCACAGAGCAATGGTGGGCAAGTTGGCATAAGGGGCCTCTGTGAGTGGCTGGTGGTCAGTCCTGGGATCAGGCACCACTAAAAGCTGTGGCTCCCTGAAGGCTGCTCGGATCTGGTTAGTGAAGGTCCCAGGCATGAAGCGGCCAGCAATTGGAGCAAACTTCAGCACAGCTCTCTGGCCACTGTTCCTGGAGGAGATGAGGCTGACACCAGCAGGGTTCTCAATGGCAACAGCAGATCGAGCTGCCAGCACCAGCCTCTCCCAGGTCCTCTTCAGATTCATGATGTAGATACCGTCACTTTTCCTTTAGTAGATTTATTGCTCCATCGGAAAGTCGAGGTTGGTGGCACCTAAATGGGTTCCTGCAGCAACGAATTTGAGGACAGCCTCCTCCTTCATCTGCAGGACGTCCAGGGCTCCAGACATTGCGTAAGCTTCCCTTTGAGTTACGATGGGAACCAAGAACAACACCATATGGACCCGTCCTCAGGGAGCGCGGAATGGCGAGATTATGAATCTTAAATAGTAAATTAGAAACCATTAACTAAAGATCCAAGAAGAACAAAGTCCTCCTTCCCCAGCAAGCTGTGTTCCAAAACCATAAACAGATTTCTAAAACTATGGACTTTACTAAAACATATGAATAATGTTGACTTCCCCAAGCATACCTCCTACCATAAACTTTAATTAATAAATTTGGCACAGTAAAAATTAAAAATAAAAATAATGAAATAAAATAACTGTGGCAATATACCATAGTAAAAGTTATGTAAAGTCATAGCTCTCACATGCTGTTATGACAGTGGGTCTGCAAACAGAGACAGACACTAAAACTAACGAGCTGATAACATACAGATACATTGTATACAGATACAATGGGCTAGGGATGACTTACAGAGACAGCAGACAGAATGCTGATGCAAGGGTCCATTCGATATCTCAGAATGGCATACAACTTAAAACTTATGGCTCGTCTGCTTCTGGAATTTTGTATTTAATATTTTAGGATCATTATTGACGATGCCTAATTGAAACTATAACAAACAGAACTGTGAATAATCGGAACTGTTTAGTACTAACTAGGTGATGTTTTTCCTGAACTTCCTAGGCTAAGATGCTTTCACGCCAGCAGGAAAAAAAATCAATTTATTTTAAATAAATTGCGGATGAAAAGTCTGCGGGACACCGACATTCTGACCTCGTGTCACTGAGAAAACACTATCATTTGCAGTGAGCAGCCTTACTTATTTCAGGAATTATTTAAAATTGGATTTATGTTTGTTCTTGTTTTGTTTTGAAACATGGTTTCTTGTAGCTCAGGCTAGCCTCAATCTCAATATGTAGCTGAGGATGACCTCCTGCATCCATTCGCTCCCTGGAGCTGGGATTATAGGCATGTGCCACCATATGTGGTCCAGTATATGTCATCCAGAACATCTTTTATGCTAAGCAAACACTCTAAAAACATTGAGCATTTCAACATCTTCACCTGTTTCTTTCCTCTTCCATTTTTTTTTAGAGTAAACCAACAAACAATGAAGAATATTTTTGTTTTAACTCAGTAAAGACCTGAGGTATATAAGAAAAAGCAGAAATAGCATTCTATTTTACCTTTAAGGTTCATAGAAATCATAATCTGCGAGTAAATATGGTGGTGAGGAGAAAACTTAAATTAAATTTTGTTTTTGTTTTTGTTTTCTAAACACATTAAAATGGATGGCCGTGGATTCTTCTTCCTTGTTTTCTCCTAGAACACAGGTTTTAGGTGAGATTGTTGAACTGATTGCATTTCATGTTGCAGGCAGTTATGCCTAGGGGGGGGGTTCACAGGCAGCACCTGTAGGGCAAAGCATTTAAGAAGCAAATAGGCTTCTTGTACACAAGCTGTCCTTCCCTTTCTAAGGGAAGCAGTACATGGCTGAAGAGTTTGAGCAGGAACAGCTGAGTTAAACCAGCCAACAGAGTTCAGAAAGAACTAGAAAAGATGAACTTATTCAGCAGTAAGTCTCAGAGACTAAAAGCATTCCAAGACTAGATAAGATTGTGGTGAGCCTAGAAGCTTTCAGGTCTAGACCTGGGCTAGAAAACAGAGGCAGTAAGCCTCTGATATGACAATCACATCAGTCAAGGAAAAGGTAATTTTGCAGTCAGCATACTACACCATCTGGAAATTTCACTTCTGAAATGCATCTGAAGAAACAACTGCTTCCAGTGTTTATGTCTATTGCAGCATCATTTGTGAGAAAATAATAGGCTCATGGGCACGTTAGCCAATGGGGTCCATAAATAAGCAGAAGTGCTCCTGAATTGAAGAGAATGCAGTCGAAACTAAGTGTGGACTATAATCCAAAGGAGCCATATGTAATCATGAGAACTCCAAAAGACAGGCTTTTGTGGAAGAAAGTTCAAAAAGTACAATTATGATACTATTCACTGAAATGTAAACACGTGCAAGATAAATTCATAATGTGAACATAGTACCTAAATTTGCACTAGACCCATAGCTTAGACTTTATCTCAGGATGGAAATGAAGAATTTAGTGTCAAGTTTGAAACTTTTAGCCGGCTATAAAATATGTTAAGAGAAATAACATAAGTGCATTGTATTTGTGTGGTGATATTGAAAATAACTGTGAGGATCAGATTCATGGAACATATGTAATTAAGTATGGATATGGTTAAGTAATGAGTTGATAGAAGTAGTAGTCCAAGATATGAAGGGATAAGTGACTGACAAGGGCAGACAACATGTACACAAAAACTCTAATTAGATATAGCCCAGTATTTGTCTGATTCTACATTATCATCCCAAGACTTAAGGGGCAGCTATAAAAGGAAAGAGATAATTCAGTGTGATAGTCCACAGCATCTTCTCAGTTTATTATAATAGGTTCATAATTTAGAAGTCATAAAATTTGCCCTTCAAAAGTATATAGCTTAGTGAATCTTACTAAATTTTTAAGAATTAACATTATTACTATAACTCAAATTCAACATTTACTACACTCTCATCATCTTAAAAGCATGTTTATACCATTTTACAGACGCCATTGTTTTGTACTAGCCCTGAGATAAACAGTGATGCTCCTATCTCTACACTTTTGATTTCTTCAGAAATGTCACTTAAATGGGACATTTAATATATTAAAATGTCATTATTTTAGGTAGTGTTAACTGCAACAAGTTAAATAAAACAGGATGTTATCCCACAAAGTGAGTTGGGCAGGAGGTTTTATGATAGGCTCTATCAAATAGAGGCTCCCTGACAGGAAAGAGGAGGCTGTATGACAACTTAGCCAAGACAGTTCGTGGTACGAAAGCGGGTATTAAAAGATCTGGAGAGGAGTCATCTCAGCAGAAAAAGTTAACAAATTCACAAGTAAATTTACGAAATGACAAAGTGGAAGTAACCGGACTAGAAGGACAGTACATGTGTGAGACAGACTATAAACACAGTAGAACACCAAAAACATATCAATGTCACTGTAGATACTATTTATCATTTAAGTCACTCAAGTAAAACTACTAAAAATTTAGGAAAGATGCTCTAACTTTTCTGACTTAAAATATCAATTCCTTGTTTTTTTTTATTATCTCTGTGTTTATTTATTTATTCTGCCTGTTCTGCCTCTGTCATTGAAGAGTTAGAAGGAAAGTCACTCAGGATGACCCATAGCCACCCCCTTTCTCCATAGCACTTTTCATCCTAAGATTATTGATTGAATACCACCACCAGGAAGATAGTCTCATTTGATAAGAATGTTAGGTTCTAGAATCTATATCTCACAAAGTATAATTTTCACTTCATGTGTAAGTGCCTTTAATCCTGCCACTCAACATTAATGGGCCTTCCTATGAGGCTATGTTCTCGGAATTGAAATGTCTCCTCATGGAGAGAGGAGGCACGCTCATAAGACTTAGGAAGTTCATAAAACTTATAAGACTCAGGAAAATGAAAGATATTGAAGGAAGATACCGATATCTCAAAAGCCCCTTCAAGAGCAAACCCAAAATAATAGGAAGAACTCCCACGATGCCACACCTATTAAAGATTTCACCACTTTCAAGAACATAAAGCTGCTGACTACATGAGGTTTGTAAATGGTGATAGATAAAGATCAATTTCTTGTACTCTTGTACATGACGACCACAGTTTAAAAAAAAAAAAAAACACTATTTGTTGAAGAGGTTTTCTTTGTTCCATTGGGTGGTTTTGCATTCTTTGACTACACATTAAACGCATGGGCTTTTGGAAAGAAGATGTAAACTATAGAAACTAACATTTATGGTTTTTCTTTTCCTATTTTCATGTGGTGTGTAGGTGCACGTGTACTATGGGTCTGTGAGCTTGTAGAGGTCTCAAGGATAATGTCAAGTTGTATCAATATTTCATTGTTTGCTACATTATTCAGTAATGCAAGGTCTCTCAATCAAACACAGAGATCCACCACATAGGAACTCAGACTGTTTTCTCTTGTCTCTGCTTTCTGAGGATTCCTTATAGGAGGCTGCCAGACTTACACCACTGAGCATTTATGTTGGTTCTGGGAGACCTAAACTCTCTTTTGCATTCAGACAAGTACTTTAAACACTAAGCCATCTCCTTAAGTCCAGGAATTACCAGTTTTTATAGTGGATAGACTTCAGTATCCAGGGACTTTGTCTAAACATTATACAATGGGCAAACGCAATTGTGGGCAGTTTCTATAGGGCCCAGTTGTACAATGCATCTCTCTATCTCAGCATGCCATGCCTGCAGGAGCATTCATGACTGATGCAAAGAGGATCCTTTGACTATTTCATCTTCATCAAACACCTACCAGATGCATCAGAGTATAACCTGCCAGGAGAAGGCAAGCCTGACCCTGGTTAGTTGATTCAAAATCCCCATCGCCAACACACACTGTATTTCAAATGTGTGAGAAAAAAATCCTTATGATTATGTCCTAGAAATGTTTATGGTTCTTATTTTCATTACAGTAGTTTATAAAGTCAAACTTCTCCCTCTCTCAGTATCTTTATCTTAAGAGAATTAGGAAACCAGACGGATTAAAAATGGACTCATCCCATTTGGAAAAAAAAAAGTCATGTTGGATGCAGAGGAACTATTTAACACTCTGGTTTGACTTCTAAACTTTTCCCACCTCAGACTCTCCTTCACAGGGCACGTCACTGTGGTCTTGCTAGAAGGTCGTGGAGCTTCTCCTGTCTATTTATTTACTAAGCAGCCATTTTTCTGGTGTTTTAATAATTCTTTCATTTCTCTCCTTGTCCCTCCCACAGCCTCTATACCTACAGTACAGCTGCTCATGAAAACACAGTATAAGAAGTGTAACAGGACAAATGGGACACAAAGGTAATGTAAAAGAGGCTTTCTACTAACAACAGTTATTATCAAGATAAACAACATCAACAGTGAATAAAATGGGAATCACACAATCTTTTAGTCAAATCAAAAGATGAGGAGAACATAAATGAAATACCAAGTAGATGGGTAAAGATCACATGGTCTTAATCCTACATGGGGAAACATAGGCAAATATGGAAGTGGATTAGTCCTCCAAAGGAAAAGCACATTGATTCATTGTCCACTGCCAAATGGTCATCCCTGAAAACACACATACAAGTAATGTTATACACACTGAGCATGTTATAGCTAAAATATATTTAGTTATACATATATTATAGTTATACATATCTAGTAACAATTAATTTAAAAAGCCCATGAATTTGAAGAAGAGTGGAGGGTGTATATGGGAGGGTTTGGAGAAAAGAACGTTATAGGCATAGGTTTTTCAAAACCTGCTTTATTTAGGGTATCCTTTAAACTCCCTTCTAGCCTGCCAACCAGAGGTAGGAGACAAAGACGATTGATAGGAAAAGGGGGTTATAGACCTGCTTGGAAGTAGTTCCTTGTGGGTGACTCTACTCTTCATTGTCAGGACATCAGCAGTTCAGTTCAATAGCAAAACCCAAACATGAATCAGTATTGGTGAGTCAAACTGAAAGGCTCCTTCAAAACAGCAGGAGTCAGTGGAAGTGGCTAGAATCAGCCAGAATACCACAAGAAGTTCTTCAGCACAGATCTTTCTTTAGAGTAAAACCAGTAAAAAAAGAAGCGTTGTACAGTATAACAATGTAAAACCCTCCTTTTACCGTCCGTTGGATTCCATTTATATTCTTTCTAACCACAACACCCCTCTCAAGTGTCTGTTTTCAGCAAAATATCACATGCCCTCTTGCAAGACAGCTTCCAGAAAAACATAGTGTGACACAACTAAGTTGTTAAAGAAAGCAGAAATTTCCATTAAATACCTGGAAGCGATAATGTAATTATATTAAAATCTCAAAAATTAAAAGAGTAAAATAAAAAGTTGAAAAAGACAAAGCAATTTTAGTAATATATTTTAGTTAGTCTCACATGTGAAAAATATTATAAAGAGGTAATAATGAAAAACACTTAAGCATAATTTGATATTTTCCTATTATCTTTAAAATTCAGTTTTTATGTCACGCAAAATATTTCAACTTACACTAATCATGACTTTTCAACTTCTCACTAGCCACAGGAGACCAGTGATGACTCTAGTGATCAGCATGGATCTAGGACATGTGTACATTTATGTATCACAAGACAATACACAAGGGAATGGTGGCTGAAAAAGGGGGACTTTCATCTTCCTTTTCTCAAGTCACAGACATAATATATTTAGAGATTAAGGCTGAGATTACACTCATAATTTATGGTAGCACTGGAGACATTTTCCCGTGCAAAATAAATAACAATAATCATAAGCATTCCCATAACCATGACTTTGATATTTAGAAATTAGGCTGGCCACATTATACAACTAAATTAGCATAATGCCATATTGTAATAATTATTGATATCCTTAAGATTCAAATTATCCAAAGTACTTTTGATTTGATAGCTAAAAATTGATGAGTAAAAAGTAATTTGAAAATCATCTCTATATATGAATTAACCTATTTTCCTAGTATCACAAATGAGGAACCAACAAATTAGATTTTGTTGCTAATTAACTGCAAAGAGTCCTAACAAAAATGATATCTTCTTCAGTCTCCAAAACATTAACCTTAAGTCTATTATTTTATATATACTAGGCATTCAAGAGAAAAATTATCGCAGTAATTCTCTTGAGTTGCTCTTGAGAGTTCTGGAAAAGTTTCCATTTCATATATGTTGCCTTTAGGCTCCTAGAGTTTTTCAACCAGCATGTCCCTGATGAGACTCCTTAGAGAAATCAGAACCAGGGAAACAATGATTGAGTTCCAAAAATAAAATGTTTGGTGGTTGGAGTAGGAATATGCCTTATTATGAGAAAGAGCACAGCTAAGCACTTGAGTATTTGTTAAATGAATCCAGAGAGTGCTCCAAAGATCACAACAGGTCTAACCATTCAAATGTCCTGTGTCCCAGGAGACTTCTGATTACATGCTGCACCAAAGTTGTTTAAATGTAAGTTCTAAGACAGCCTTTCCTCAGTTATCTCAAAGTTAAATCTCTGAGATTTGGTAAGACAACAAATATGACTTCCTTATCTAAACAAACAAGTAACTGAGGTACAGTTACCATATTGCCAAATTCGGTGCTTATGTATCTAATCCCATCATTATAAATGGTCAAAGAGAGAAATTACATCAAGAGAAAGAAATAGAGACCAGACACTAAGCTTCAGTATGGAATGGATATGGGAGAAACCATCCCCAGCTCCTACCTTGAGATCGGGGTTAGTAGGAGAACTAAACCACCAGTGGAGGTACCTGTCACTGCAAGGCTTTTGCTAGACTTTGGATATTCACCTATATTGTCCTGACACAGGAAGGGAAGTAGCTGAGTTATCTGAGTGATGAGAGAGCCCAGAGGATGCACGATGAGACTTAGAGAAAAGATTGCATACATACCCTGCATCCCTGACCTGCACTTGTAGCAGCTGGGAGACTCCATAGCAAAGAACCTTACTCCCACTTGTTCCAAGGGTACCCAGTGTGTCCAAGGTTACAGAAGTTTACTTTGCCTTTAGCACATTTTACAGCCTACCTCCTAATTTTAGGGGCTGCTTACATGTAAGTGGTAATATAAAAAATCTCAACTGGTCTACCTCCCAAGCAAGAAGATGATGCTACTGTGGTCTACTTCCTGAGTGGAAAGATGGCACTACTGTGGTCTACTTCCCAAGAGGAAAGATGGCACAACTGTGGTCTACTTCCCAAGCAGGAAGATAGTACTACTGAGTGCTACAGTCATTTGCCTGTGAGCTATATATAAGGTTCAGGTATTTAGGGCTTCATGTACCAGAATACAAGATTGAACTGAAAGAAAATAAAAAAGAGAATATTGCTTCAAGTTGAATCCCAGAACACTATTTTCCCATTTTTATTTATTTTTAAATCTTCCTTTAGGCAGTTAGAAAGTGAAATACTGCTTTGGAGGGTACACATTTAAATGACATTGTAGGGGGCATGTAATTTGAATCTAAAACATTTGAAATTACCTGTCCATTAGCAAAATTAAGATTTTCAACTTTCCAAACAATTTAATCGAAAGTGCTCAAAAAGAACCCTTTCATAAATATTCATAGGCAGAGACGTCATCTAATTTAGCCCTCTTTGAGTACTCTACCATGGGGAGAAATGGGGATTAATAAAACTAATAGGTATAAGTAATAAGTACTCTTCATTTACATTAATACAGACTCATGGGTTACCCCACAGTGATTAATATATAACAGGTAATCTCAAATTTAAGCAAAATGACACATTATTTTTCCCTCGTTAACAAAACTATTTTAAATTGACACCTGACTGAAAAAATTTTGACTAATAGAAAAGCTTTAAGAGCAAGACAATGGATAGTAGCATTTGTCCAAATTTCATCAGTCTTCTGTCTTTTTAAGTGTGTACGTGCATGTGTGTGTGTGTGTGTGTGTGTGTGTGTGTGTGTGTGCGCGCGCGCGCGCATGTTGTCTTATCTAGTGTTCTATTGCTATGAAGAGAGCTCCTCGTATAAAGAACTGGCTTATGGTTTCAGAAATTTAGTCCATTATCCTATTAGTGGGGGCATAGCAGCACGCAGTCAGCCATGGCGCTGGAGAAGAAGATGAGTTCTATATACAGATCCGCAGGCAGCAGGAAGAGAGCCACCGTGCCTGGGGTGGGTTTCTGAAACCATAAAAGCCTGCCCCCAGTGATACCCTTCCTTCACTGTCATACCAACCTCAAGTAGGCCAGCACCTCCGAATTCCTCCAAGTAGAGGCATTCCTGATGACTAAGCATTCAAATAGATGAGTTTATGGGGCCATTTTTATTCCAAGTGCTATGTATGTCCACTGAAGTGTAAATGCCTGCAGAGGCCAAAGGTGTGTGAGTCCTGTGGACTGTAGTTACTTGTGAGTTGGCCATTGTAGGTGCTGAGAAACAAACTGATT
Organism: Apodemus speciosus; assembly: GCA_002335545.1. Lineage (NCBI taxonomy): Eukaryota > Metazoa > Chordata > Mammalia > Rodentia > Muridae > Apodemus > Apodemus speciosus. The sequence continues at coordinate 94,248 of BDUI01000499.1, read as the reverse complement.
TTCTGAAAGAACAGCATCTGCCGAGCCATCGCTCCAGCCCCGAGCTTCATCAGTTACAGATCTCCTACCACACTGGATTTATCCCTCTTTCTTTTTATAACTGATTTAAGAATCACTTCAAATCTCCATCCATGTGTTGACGCCAACTCTGGGAGGGTTCTGACTACGCTGTGACCTCGGACTCTCTGGAGCTGCTGGCCTCTTGGTACTCAAATTCTCCGGCCCTGCGGGGTCATAGGGCCTCTGCTGGGCCATTTCACTCATCTGTCCCTCTGTTAGCCATCTCTCCAGCGGGGGACCCCGAGTTCCACTCGCTACCACTCAACGTCCCACACACCCACGGTCTGCCAGCTCACCATCCAATTACCAGATAAAGCAAAGACTCTAATGCTTGATTAGCTAGTCAATTAGATTTATGTATATTAATAAACACAATTACAAGATGTCAATAAAGTAATAACAGAGTCAATTAATAATGGTAAAAGTTTTCTCCAAAATTTCTAACCTTTTGATAACCTTCCTCCTTCTCTGACCTGTGACCTTCTCTCGTGCCCCTCTGCCCCCTCTTTCCACAACTCCTAGCTCTGTCTCCTATTTCCCCTTCCAATCACAGACCCTCTTGTACTGATGAAATTGGACAGAAAAATTCCTGTAATACCTACATGATTCACTATTCCTAGAACAGATTCTGGCTGATATTGTTCTGTCATTTGAATTTACAGCAATTTCCTCACTTTTCTTCTGTGGTGTCCTTCAAAATGTTTTAAAAACAAATATTGACAAAGGATTGTATGTTGAATTTTATTATAATGGCTATCTTTTCATCTACCTTAATTTAAAATAGTTCACTACGTATTAATTCTTTTAAGAAATAGCAAATATTACCCATAAACATATCAACATATATATCTAAATACAAAGGGAATTCATGTTCATAAATGCAGTGAGACTTTAAAAAACAAAACAGAACAAACGAACAGCACCCTTGTATTTGGAAAGATGGTTCAGGCCTGAGGAACTCAGTTTAATACCAGGCACCCACATAGAAAAGCCAGGTGTTGGTATTGTACTTCTGTAGCCTCAGTAATCTGAGAGCAAGATGGGAGGTGGAGATAGAAGAACCATCTGCAATCTCACTAGCCAGCTGGCACAGAGCACTCAGCCCAGAGGCAGAAACAGGGAAGAGCTTGCCTCAACAGAATGAAAGGCAAAAACCACACCTGAAAGCTGTCCTCTGACCTCCTGACTACCATGGTACACGTGAGCTCCTGCTCTCACATACATACACAGAGGTACAATAAAATACATATAACCACCATCATGGCTCTTAAAATATTTACTATAAAATTTTACAAAATTAAAGACCAATCACTTATTTTTATTAAAAAACAGACAACACAAATAAGCGAGAAATACGGTGGGAAATTGTTGCCGTTATCTAGTGAAAAGCACTGTTTTTATTACATTGATTTTCAGATTTTTTTCTGTTACTTGCTTGATTATTTGATTTAAAATTGGATGTGAGGTATATAACTTGAAATTTTCAACACTGTCTATTTTTATTTACATTGTTTTGCTTGTTAACATTCCAAATGTTGCCCTACATCCTGGTCCCCCCCTCCCCAAGTTTTTCACCCCATACCCCATCTCCTTTACTTCTTAGAGGGTGCTCCCTCAACCTAACCACTCCCCACCATCTGACCCCCTGCCAGCATCCCCCTTCCCTGGAGCATCAAGTTTCTACAGGTTTAGGTTCATCCTCTCCCGCTGAGGACAGACAAGGCAGTCCTCTGCTACATATGCGCCAGGATCATGGACCAGCCCATGTATGCTCTTTGGTTGGTAATTCAAAGAGCAATTCTCTGGGAGCTCGGTAGTTTCTGGGATACTTGATATCGTTGTTCTTCCTATGGGATTATCATCCCTTTCAGCTCCTTCAATCCTTCCCCTAACTTTTCCGTAGATTCCCTGGCCTCAGTCCAATGGTTGGCTTATGTATCTGCATCCTGTCTGCAAGTACAACATGGCACCAGTAATAGTGTTATGGTTTGGTGCCTGCACATGCGATGCATCCCAAGTTGGGCTGGTCACTGGATGGCCTTTCCTTCAGTCTCTGCTCCATTTTTGTCTCTCCATGTCCTTTATACAGGAACAATTCTGGGTCAAATATTTTGGAGAGGGATGGGTGGCTGAATCCCTCAACTGGGGGCCATGTCTATATGATAGTATACATAAGCGGCCCTAAAAAGTCTACCAGAGAACTCCTATAGCTGATAAACAACTTCAGCAAAGTGGCTAGATATAAAATTAACCCAAACAAGTCAGTAGCTTTCCTTTATAGAAATGATAAATAGGCTGAGAAAGAAATTAGGAAAACAAAACCTCTCACAATAGCCAGAAATAGTATAAAATATCTTGGTGTGACTCTTACCTGGCAAGTGAAAGATCTGTATGAAAAGAACTTCATATCTTTCAAGAAAGAAATCAAAAAGACCTCAAAAGATGGAATGATCTCCCATGCTAATGAACTGGTAGGATTCACATGGTAAAGATGACCATTTTACCAATAGCAATCTACAGATTCAATGCAATTCCCATCAAAATTCCAACACAATTCTTCACTGACATGAAAAGAACAATTCTCAACTTCATATGGAAAAAAAAATTCCAGAGTAGCCAAAACAATAATAAAATATCTTCTGAAGGAGTCATCATGCCTGACCTCAAGCTGTACTACAGAGCAATAGTAATAAAAAACCACATGGCATTGGTACAGAGACAGGCAGGTTGATCAATGAAATAGAATCAAAGAGCCAGAAATAAACCCACACACCTATGGACACTTGATCTTTGATGAAGAAGTCAAAAACATACAGTGGAAAAAGAAAGCATCTTCAATTAATAGTGCTAGTCTATCAGGTGGGGTGTATGTAATAGAATGAAAATAGATCGATATTTTTCACCTTGTACAAACCTCAAGTCCAAGTAGATCAAGGACTTCTGTGTAAAACCAGATATGTTGAATCTAATTGAAGACAAAGTGGGAGTGGGGGAGGGGAAAGGGGGCAGGATCAGGCATGGGGAGACATGGGGAGACAGGAGAGAAGCTCAGAGAGCCAGGAAAATGAGAGAGCAGGGGAGGGGGCGGGGCTGGGGGAATCTCTAGAAAGTCCCAGAGACCTAGAATGTGAGAGGTTCCCAGGACTCAATGGGTCTGGCCTTAGCCGAAACGTCCAACTGTGTGGAGATACAATGGGAAGAGATCAATACTATATTTTTACTTTCGCTGAACAGTCTGTGAAATTGAAACGACAGATATGAAATGCACCAAAAATAGTAATATGAGAACATGTAGGCCAATCATTCTAGAAGCTAGTGTCAAGGGTTCCTGAACTGCAAATTCTGTATTTAATGGTAACAATAAATTGAAATACAAAAATCTTTCCATCCTATTATTTACAGTTTTAGTACAATTTCTTTTCAATAAAATTATGACTCCAGGCAGAGTAATCTGAATTCCATAATTTTCCAGTGTAGAATGTAATTGAAGAAAACGAAATGTGTGGCAGAGCCTGTGAGTCAGGAGAGAACTTTCTCAACTGTGTTTTCGCAGATACCCTAATTTCTCTTCAGGAGCTTCCTGGAAGGCATTACTAAGATAAAATTACCATTTTTAAATGAGCTTATAGTCAACGAAGGATGTAAAGATGATGAGTCCACGAAAGACTGGAACAAATTAAAACCTAATTCTCCCTGAAAATAGTTTTATCATTGTGAATGAGCTTGTGTGTCCCAAAGGGAGAGGACACCAGACACAGTCACTGAGAAGGCTCTAAACGAGATGGCATGTCTCACGTGTACTGACCAAGACAGGCACCGCAGAGAAGGGCTGTGTCATCTCATTAAATACATCTCTATGCTGTTTTGTTATTTCTTTTAGTGAAATCTCCACGACAATGCAGAAGCAAACAATTAAAATTAGAATTCAGGTCTGAAGAGTGTGTGTGTGTTACCAGTGACACTTTTAAGCCTGTACTTGACAAAGGCGTGGCGATTTTTATATAACTACTTTCCTATAAGAAAAGAACACTACAAAGAAAATCAGTATGTCCTCAAAGACATAAATGTAATTAAATTGTGTGTAATTACATTTATGAGCCACTATATGTGGCTACCACATGCGGACACTGAGTTCTGAGCTGCATATTCAAATGTTTTAGATTTTTAGCACATGGCCATTTTTTTCATAGCTAGAAAATTAGAACAGCCTGTTATTTCATATATATGTAGTAAGAAAAGAAATGAAGGAAAAGAAGTTTAAATCACAACAATTATTTCTTCTGTGATAAATAGAGATTTTTAAATACAATTCAAAAATGTGCTTTTATGAGTATCACTTATTTCTTATTTTTATGGTCTATGTTTTAAAGATAGAAATTTGTAAATATTTATTCTGAGTATATTGCTTTTTCAGAAAATGTTCTAACATGATGGCATAATTAGTTTATTTTAAATGTAAATGAATATATGTGAAAGTATATCTAGGTATGAAAGCTAGAGTACGTTTCAAAAAAGTAAAGAAAATTAAAATATTATGTGGATTGGCAGCATACACCAGCTGATATGAGGCCCCCAACACACAGTAGACGACTGCCAGGTCTGTGTTCATTCAGAGATGATGCACCTAATCCTCAAGAGACTGGAGGCCCCAGGGGGGTTAGAGGTCAGGTGGGGTGGGGGTGGGGACAGAGGAGTGGGGAGGAGGTATGGGATGTGGGACAGTCAGAGGGTGGATGAGGTGGGGAGAATAAAATATAGAGTGTAAAAAATAAAAAAGAAGATATTTCAAACAAATAAAACATGTTCTGTGGATGGAATTCTTTCATGCAAATGGAATAAAATAAGAGACTAAATTTCTACCAGTATGGTCATATACATTAAATGCGAACTCTATGAGTGTTATCAGTCAATGTCAGAAAATAATAAAACAAAAAAATACATTGTTACCCTGAATCATTATCTCAGCCCACACATCCATACACACACTCACCAAGAGACTGGTGATTACTATACGAATGAAGATGGAAACGAGGTGTACATGCCTCCCTTTAATAATGTATTCAATTATTAGATAACTCACTCAGTTCACAAAGAGGATTTTCTAAAGCTATTTTAAAATTATTTCCCATAGAAAATAAAATGTTCACTGAGCTCTGTAGCCTCCATTTCTCAAAATAGCATTGGAAGTTACATTTTCTAAAAGAATTCATCATTTGAAAATATAATTTAAGGTAATTTTCAACAGCTAATACCCCAAGTAGTTATTTGGTAAATTGATGCAAATGATGAACTATAAAATGTTCATCTTGTGAACTATACATGAAGCTGATGCTGGATGATTCAGAAGAAAGCTTCCATGATGTACAGTCTGAAGACATGAAGTGGCTTGGCTTATTAATAAATGGGAATGCATCTTATTTAGCTCCATAATCATTTATGGTGGCTAATGGGACATAAACTAAAGCACTACACAGAATTAACAGTTTTAGTCATAATCCAAGCACAGTAGCTCACATCTGTCATCCTATTAATGAGAGAACAGCTTTTCAAAAACTGCAATTATGAGTTCAGTAAGATGGCCCAATGGTAAAAGGCATTTGTTCTCACAAGACTGGCAACCTGAATTTGATGCCCAGTAGCTATGTAAAGGTGGAAGGAGAGAAACTATATACACACAGTTGTTCTCTGTCTTCTACAAACATGCCATAGTTTATGAGCCCCTGTGCAGGAAGGCACGCGCATGTGCATACACAGACACACACACACACACACACACACACACACACACACACACACACATACATACACACACACATGCCCCACCCCACACCACACCACAGGCTTCTCCTGCTCTGCTGCTGCTACTGCTGCTCCTGGGGGTGGTGGTGATGAGGAGGAGGAGGACATTTCAATCATAATCATGGTCCTGGAGAGATAGCTCAGTACTTAAGAGGGGTCTCTGCAGAGTTATTAGGACTGAAGGTCAAGTCCCAACGATGATGTTACAGGCTGGATGCCCTGCAGATGCCTATACCTCCATTCCTGAGGAGCTCCCAAATAGGAGAATCACTGACACCCACGATCATCAACTTAGCCAAGAAGAGATGAATATTCCCCATTACTTGGAATCATCCCAAAGATCACCCTCATAAATTCCAGGAAGTTTCCAGTGCACTAGATTTCTTTTTTTTAATGTTTTTTTTTTAATTTTCTATATTCCAAATGATTTTCCCTTTCCCAGTTCCCCCCTCCCCATAGGTCCTATAAGCCCTCTTCCCTCCACCCATTCCCCAATCAACCCCCTCCCACTTCTCTGTCCTGGTAATCTCCTACAATGCTGCATCAAGCCTTTCCAGGACCAGGGCCTTCTCCTTCCTTCTTCTTGAGAATGATTTGATATGTGAATTGTGTCTTAGGTATTCAGAGCTTCTGGGCTAATATCCACTTATCAGTGACTGCATTCCATGTGTGTTCATTTGTGATTGGGTTACCTCACTTAGGATGATATTTTCCAGATCCAACCATTTGCCTAAGAATTTCATGAATTCATTGCTTTTAATTGCTGAGTAGTATTCCATTGTGTAAATATACCACATTTTCTGTATCCATTCCTCCTTTGAGGGACATCTGGGTCTTTTCCAGCTT